>JANHFO010020497.1:0-12129 GCA_032468095.1 Pareas carinatus | reverse complement strand
AGGCTGCCTGCATTGAAGCTTGTTCCAAAGAAACATCTAGCACAAGCATTAAAAGATGCAAATACTGCAATATCAAACATAAGCAGCAACTCACTGCAGGAAACAAACCAATTAATGTACAGCACAGCTGCTGTTATAACCCAAAAAAGAAGGAAGAGAAGGTACAGTATAGTCAACATGACAAGATTCTGTTATTACAGGCAATAAAAGTAGTTGTGGCCTTTCAGTGGAGTTAATTTCCCGATCTGGCTACCAAGTGAGCTGATGTTAGTACCCAGGGCTCTTGAATTATACCTTTCCAACATCATGGATTTTTCCTGGCTTTCCCATGCATCTTTTGGGCATAGTCCAACTCTCACTTCTATTGGACACAGAAAATGTGCAAGTGGTGGCCTTAAAGTACATTTAGTCAAATCGTGCCTACCTGTGCAATCTGCAGAGGTTCTGCCAGGTGTCTGTAGTTGCACTAGCGGTCCTGAGCAAGAGGCTGATGAGCAAAGTGATCATTGAAGGTAGAACTACCTGTACAGGTAGTTGGAAACCCAATTTTGATTAACTAATCACATAACTCTCTTTAAGAAAGGAGAATATAGCTTGTCGTCATTACCTGAAAGCACATGGGTACCTTTGCTTAAGAGAGGTGCTAGCTCTAATGGTTTGGCTGGAGAATCTAATATTACCTCATGAGAGGATGTTGCTTCTCACAAATAAAGGTATGTATAGGTGTAATAGGATAATGTTCAGGATTCAATCTGAGTTGGTCACTAGGACCACAGGTTTATTCTTCGGAGCTTTTGGGCATGTGCAGGAGTCCATCCTCAGGGAACTTCTCTCTCCAGAATGTGTGCACTGGGGTGTTCTATGCATTATATTTATATAGTACCTGGTTGTATGTAACTTGCAGTTGCTAATTAGGATGTTGATAGTTGGTTATTAAGTCTTTGATTATTGATGTTACTTCTTTTCTCTCCTCACCTTCTTTTTCTGCAGAATTACATCACCTCGCAGCTGACTCAGGCAGCCTGGATTGGCCTCATGGATGAAAACCAAGAGGGTGGATGGAAGTGGACTGACAGGTCCACATTAACAGCAGGGTGAGTCCATGATGGCACCATTCAAAGAGACGATGCCTCAAATGGCCGTATAGTTTTTCTTGCAAAAGTGCGGTCGGATTAAGCATTTCTAGTTTGGCAGGGAAAGTTTCTAGATTATGATTAGGTTCTCCCCAGAAGTGTGGGAGAGTGCAACTTAGGGATTCACCTGTGTCAGGGAACCAGATGTGGTCACCCTGCCACATCCCAGGTTTGTATGTGCATGCACACCTTATTACACCCACCATGTAAGGCAAGGGTCTCCAAACCTGGCAAATTTAAGATTGGTGGACTTCATCTTCCAGAATTTCTCAGCCAATCATGACTGACTGAAGAATTCTGGAAGTTGAAGTCTACCAATCTTAAAGTTGCCATGTTTTGAGGCCCCTGGTATAAGGGAAAGTTGCAGCTGCTTTAAGAGGATCTAGTGAGCATTACGCAAGTGCTTTAAAGCCTCTTTTGCCCTCCAGATCTAAAGTACTACCAGATGCACTTCAAGGAACCCCCAGGAGCATTTCAAAAGAGATTCTCCATTTGAAAATCAGGCTGCTAATTCAATCGATTCTATTGTTCCTTTTGTTAAATGTATGCTTTTTGCTGCCTTCCTCTGCCTTTTTTGTTTTAAGTGTCATCTTCTTTCCTCTTCTCCCACTCCAGATTTTGGTCTAGCAAAAGTCCTAGCCACTCAAGCAGATATGGAGAAAGAGAACAGAACTGTGTTTCTGTTGTGCCTTTATTGGGGAACCACAACTGGAAAGCTGCTGACTGTCATGAACTTTACAGATGGGTTTGCAAAGAAAACCTGGATCTTGGGGAATCCTGATGTTGGCCTTCATCTGAAATAACCTTATTCTCTCATGAGGGGAGATTCTAAAACCAAAGGTGGGAAATTTCTCATTCTGATGTCAAATCTCATAGGAAACTCACAGAATGAATAGCAGCATCCTGCTACCGCAAAAATCCAAAATAAATTGATGGATGGCCACACATTTTAAATGAAGTACACAAACTGTGAAGCTCCTGTACAACTTTGTAAGAGCTTTGTGAGGCTCACTTGAAACAGGAAACTGAGTCTCGTTTAATGGGGTTCATTCTGAGCCAGGTTAGTTAAAGACCAAACAATTGCATTTGTGCAATATGCTATGGTTGATTCAACTGAACCTGGTCAATTGATGCAAACCAAGTCATTTGGTTGGCACTTGGTTCAATCTAATATGTGAATCCAGGAAAATTGCATTACGTAATTCAATAACAAAACAAACATTTGGACAAACGGAGTCTTTAAGTATACAAGGCCAGGCTGAGTATCCTCAGTTTGGTAATCTTAAAGCTGGGAGTGTCTTCTCATCTCTTGAACTTGGAGTTAAGAATGTTACAAGGGAGCCTAAATAGTTCAGTTCACATATAAGCCACAATGAAGTTCACACACTTTATTTTAATGCTTTCAATGTTGACTTCATGGCGATTGCCTGGACAAGTCCTTAGGTAATTTTCTTGACAACATTTTTGGAAGTAGTTTGCAGAATAAAAGAATAACAGAGTTGGAAGAGATCTGAGAAGTCTTCTAGTCCAACCCCCTGCTCAAGAAAGAGATTCTATATCAAGCAAGAGACAAATGATTGTATAATCTCTTTTTAAAAACCTCCAGTGTTGGAGCATTCACAACTACTGGAAGCAAGCCATTCCATTGATTAATTCTTCTCACTGTCAAGATATTTCACCTTAATCTTAAGTTGGATCTGTCTTTGATAAGCTTCCATCCACTACTTCGTGTTATGCCTTCAGGTGCTCTGAAAAATAGCTTGATCCCCTCTTCTTTGTGGCAGACTCTCAAATATTGGAAGACTGCTATCATGTCGCCCGCTAGTTCTTCTTTTTGTCAAACTAGACATACCCAACTCCTGCAACCATTTTTGTTTTCTTGATCACATAGCCATAAAGAAAAACACCTAGGAACATCCCTTTCACTATTAGCATCACAGGTTGGCACTTGGTATGTAGTATTTCCCATATTATTTTGCCATCATAGAGAACAAGGCTCTTTTAGTTCCAGGAATGTGAGCGAGTCTCAAATGAGTACAGCTCTGGGGGCAGATTCAGAGACCTCAAAGGAACCCTACCTCAAAGCAGTCCGCCTTTTTTCCTATGCTCAGCATGAAAGGTAAATGTCAAAGGAGGGAGATAGATTTAGGAATCAGTTCAGTCAGAATTTTTCTGTGATTTTCATGCCAAAGGAGGTGCTGAATGCAAAGCAAAACTACTTCCAGAGGCCTGTGTGAAGCCTGAATGTGTGTGTTTTAAACCACTGCATGTCTATTTCAGAAAGTAGTTATCATGTTTCAAGGACACAAAGCTTATATGCAGAGTTTTTAGTATCCTACTTGATGTCTGTTCTTGCAGAGGGGAAGGAAAGAGACTTGGAAGATTGCAGCAAGGAGGAACTTACAAGAGTACTGATCAGCCGCAGGCTGGAAGTGAAAGAGAACTATTACTTCAGTGTGGCTGTGCTTTATAAAAGCGATTTATAGCTTGCCAGAGTTTTGCAAGCTGCAGCAATTTAATAGCAGTTTAAGAAAACTGGTTTAAGGCAAAAGGTTGGAAAGCTCATTTTCATATTTCCTTATCTTAGTGAGTAAGCATATAGATTTTCTTGCTTGAGCAGGAGGTTGGACTAAAAGACCCCCATGGCCCCCTCCAACTCTCTTATGCCATTATATAAATAGTCATTAGACCTCACTTCGTATCATCAGAAGAGCGATGACATTATCTGGCCCTCTTCTCAAGCATCTGCAAGAAGGAAACCAACCTCAGAGAAGGCCAAAAACCCAACGAGTGCCAGTTATCCAATTTATTCTCTGAAGCCGAGAGGCATACACAAAGTTGCCTGCAGCTAGCCAGGTTTTGGGCAAAATGGCAACATGCGCATCATGTTTCCATGACACAATTTCTGTCTCTGAGGCACTGGTGTGTGAAGTGGCAATGCAAGTAAAAAAGGGGCTGAGTTGGTTGTGAAATCTGGAGAGAAAGACCTTGGCACAAATATTCAAGCAGTCTGAACTCGGCAAAGAAAAAACAACAACAAAGAGGTGGATCTAGCCACAAGGAAGCAGTGGAAAACACCCACAGTCGAACTATAGTTCAAGCAGTTTCCAGTCTTGGCTGAGGGAACCCATCATGGCTGCCCTCCCTCTCCAAAAGACACCTCAATCCTTCCCGCCAAAACCTGACCGACGCCCCCCCCCCGCACTTCTTTGCTTTTATTGGCCCTCGGAGGTCAGGTGATTCTGGATGGGCCTCTTGATGATTAGTTGGCCTTCAGACTGACATCTGGCATGGAAGGACCACCTCCCTGAGCAGGTGATAGGCTTTTGTATTCCTTCTTCTCTCTTTGTGGCCGTCCTCTGGTTGGTGCAGGTGCCAATCAAACAGCAGAGACCAATCAAAGATCTGTTGTTAGGCAGTCGGCAATGAGGAGGGAAGACAAGGTAGCTGCCTGGAGCTCTGTTGCTACAGCCTCATTGGCTGAATAAACTGAATTGAAGCCAGGGAGTCAAAGTGAAGATTGAAATTAATAGATAGATAAATGGCAGCAGCCAATCAAAGGACAGTTGCTAGGCAGGAGGCGAGAACGGGGGAAGACAAGATGGCTGCCTGAAGTTCTGTTGCCAGAAGGCCCCATAAGCAAGTGGCTGAATAAACAGAGCCAAACCCCAGGAGTCAAAGTGAAGATTGAAACAAAGAGATAGATAGATGACAGCAGCCAATCAACGAGCGGTTGCTAGGCAGAAGACGAGAAGGGGGGAAGACAAGGTGACTGCCTGGAGCTCTGGTGCCACAGCCCTCCAGAATGAAGCCTGTGCCTTTAAGCGATCCTATGTCTCCAGCGTCTTCCTATCTCTCTGTCGCCTAGTTTAGGGGCCATCATGCTTTAGCCAGGCAGCTGGGATGAGCTCTATGCTCTGGGGGAGTCCTGCTGGGAGCGCTGCTTCTTGGCACTGGCTGCCAGCACCATTCCTCTCTCCCCCCTCCAGGAACAGGATGAGGCAGCATGCAGGATGTGGCATTCCACGAACTGATCCACCATTAAATCCGAGCGAGCAGCACAAGTGGTTTGTTTCATTGTGACGTGGAACTGGGCATGCAGCCAGCTTGCCTCGGCATCAGAGCAGGCTGTGACCATTTCTGCCTCGGCCCCACCACCTCTTCCTCCCTGGAAAGGCAACCTCCTCTCGTCTTTTTCCTGAAATACACCCAAAAGCAGCATTCTCTGGCAGATCTAGGGCTCCCTTCACCCCAAGAGGCATGGAGCCCTTCCCCAACATCTCTGCTCATTCAGCCTGGGAGGTTTAGGAATCGGGATCAGCCTTTGCTCCCTTGGTTCCCCATAGGCTGTTGGTAGGAAAGCTGTTTAGGGAACACGGGCTTTTCTCTTTTTATCAATCTTTGTCTTTGCTGATTAAATATGGCTCCCTCATCATGATACTACAATTTGCAGTATCTACTGCAATGTGGATTGTATCTCTTCTTAATGAAAGAATAGAATAGAATAGAATAGAATAGAATAGAATAGAATAGAATAGAATAGAATAGAATAGAATAACTTTATTTGGCCAAGTGTGATTGGACACACAAGGAATTTGTCTCCAGTGAATAAGCTCTCAATGTACATACAAACATACAGTTTACATACAAACACAAGCTCTTAGTGTACATACAAAAAGCAAAGTGATAAATCATAAATCACAAGATACAATCATAAAACATAAGATACAACCACAAAGTGATAGTCATAATATACCAATAGGAGTAGGTAATAGGAAAGACGAGAAGGATAATAGCAATACAGTCCTAGTACCTGGGTAAATTTCCTTAGGCATAAGGCAGTGCTATGGGAATTATGTGTTTAACAGAGGTGGCATAGGGAACAAATAGAACAAAAATAATAATTGTCATGGGTGTGCAATGTATAAATTGCCATAGTGTGAAAAACAAGCAGGGCGCCAGAAGAATCAAGCAAGAAAGCAGAAGGTAATATACAAAATTAATTTATTTTTAGTGGAAAGGAGGGTACAATTGAACCATTCCACCTTTTGTTTTAGTAGACATGTGAAGTCTATGCGTTGGAAAACAAAGTCATTTTCTTTAGCTCAAGGATGCCCACTGGAGACCTGATCTTGGACATGGCAGCAGAAAACTGAACTCTTCTGTCATGCATTTCAGTAATTCTGTTGGACATTCGAAGGTCTTAACCTGTTGTACCAATTCAGTTACAGTTTCCTCAACGGGGCTGTGTTTTACTTGTGCCACTTTTCTTCTGGCTTCCTCTCACAAATGAAGGATTTTTTTTTTGAGCATTCAATATTTGTCCAACACTTGGGTGGTGACTGACAATGGGATAATATGATGGTACATTGGTCTGTACTGTGATTAGTTATGGTGGTCAGGGACCAATAGCTGGAAATCAAATAGAATGCAATTAATCACCCAGTCAAACAAGCTGATTGGTCAGCAGTGGGAGAGTAATACGGAAGGCAGGGATGTCCATGGGAGAGTCAAAAAAGTAATATGGTGACCACAAGCACATGATCAAAGGTCTATTCTTTTTACAAGTATGTGTGATGTCCCTAAAAGAGGCAGAATTTCAATTGTGCAAATATGACAACCATCTTGACCTTTTGACCTACTCAGGATGCTCCTGGTAAAGTGGCCCATGTCACATTCTTGGCCTCGGCCTGACTTTTGAGTCTTTTTATTCTGGGGTCCACTTTTGATATTTCCTTCCACAAAATGATAAGGAACCAGGAAATTGCATTTGGGCTTTAGGGGTCACCATACTCAAGTAATTTGCTCCAGAGGTCTTTTCCCAAGGACATTTTTCAAAAAGGTAACTGGACTTTCTTGGTTTTTTTTTCCCCTTGAAAATGTTTTGCTTCTCATCCAAAAAGTTTCTTCAACTTTGTTCTGAGGAAGCTTCTTGGATGAGAAGTGAAACGCTTTCAAAAGAAAAAAATGGAGACGGCCAAGTTACCTTTTGACAAAAACACCTTTGGGTCATCTGTAACCTGAGTGATGGAGAATCTTCATAGACACTCCAAAGGTCTTCGTTTGCTCTTCATGATCTATATGATTGAAACAGTGTCAGGTTCTGATCAGTGACACCAAGCATTCAGAAGGACCCTTGGTGCTCACTCACTTGGTGCTCACTCATCTATGTTCTCCTTTCTAAATTTTAAATGGTCCTCTTCTGGCAATCCTACCTATTATGCTTTCAGCTTTATTTGCAACCCCTGGATCTCAAGATGAACCCAATACAGGTAGTCCTTCACTTACGGCCACAACTGAATACAACGTTTATGTTTCTAAGTGAGACATTTGTTAAGTGAGCTTTGCCCCAATTTGCGACTTTTCTTGTCACAGTTATTAAGCAAATCCCTGCAGTTGTTAAGTTAGTAATATGGTCCTTTAGTAAATCTGGCTTCCCCCTTGACTTTGCTTGTCAGAAGGTCATTACTACATGATGCCTTGATGCTACAACCGTCATAAATATGAGTCAGTTACCAAGCATCTGAATTTTGATCATATGATCATGGGGATGCTGCAACAATCATAAGAGTGAAAAATGATCATGTCACTTTTTTCAGTGCCACTGTACTAGTCATTAAACAAACCACTGTAAGTCGAGGACTACCTGTATTAGAGTTCCTTTTATTAATTAGTGCGGACTTCTCTATGGCCACCAAGCCCAATCTGTTCACCTTTCCTATAGATTATTAATTAAAAAGAAGCCTGAAAAATGTTTCTGAACTCCTCATCCACTGATCTGCATATTTTAATCTGTATGTATGCCTTTTTCCTCCAGGATGTGTTGTTTGCATGTATGAGATTGTTTCTGTAGGTGTAATCGAGGCAGGTGCAACCTAGAGAGACATTTCATTGGCTTCTCCTTCCACACCTAATCTGGTCCTATCCTATTCAATTTGAAAAGAGACAACCTGATGAATAGATGGATGGAGAGGCTGAGTCCCAACACTTTTTATGGAATTCATTTCCAACTTTCATTGCTTTAGATTAGAAAAATAAAAAGTAACTGGGCCATTTGAAGACAAAAGATTGGATGAGAATTGGTGACTAAAGCTGTTCTATTTACTACAAGGTTTAAGTATAAGTCTTTGGTACATGTGGCAAAAAATGAATATACAGTTAAATGGAAGATTGGTTGGACACTGCAATGGAAATCTGAGATAATTATTAAGCGTTACATAGGTATGCATGAGAGGTATAGTGAAGTAAATAAAAGAAGTGAGAATAGAAATGGAAATAAAAAAGATGCTGTAAGAGAAAGAACTAAACCTTTTTGAAAAAGCATTAAGGTTGTAAGGAAAGAGGACCTGGAAGTTGCTTGGAATAAAGTGAAAAAAATACATTGCAGCAGTTACTGCCATAACTAGCTGCACTGATGGAACAAATGAAAAAGGATGCTTGAAGGAATGATGAAGAAAGATACTGTGGATGAAAGAAACATGCATATGTGAGAATGACTGCAGCCAAAAACAAAGATGAGAGGGAGCTGTGTGCATAAACTGTAAGAGAGAGACTGGCAGAGACAAATGAGGAATGAGTTTAATGTCTCAATGCAGTTACAAGAGAACAAGGTCCAACCCTCTCCCAAATGACATTATCCCAAACTGCTTTTTCAAAAGGCAATTGACTTTCTCTGTTTTACTTGAAGACGTTTCACTTCTCATCCAAGAAGCTTCTTCAGTTCTGACTGAATGGTGGAGGATGGAAGGATTTATATTCCCTGCAGTCATCTGGTTGTTAGTACTCTCTCTAAGAGTCATTGTGGCCACTTGGAGGTTTATCTGTGCCCTCACAGGGTCACCTGAGTAGTGCAAATGGGTATGGAACCTTCTTGGAAATGCTGAAAGGACTGTGTTATAAACAAGAGATAGAAGGTATGTATCCATCCTCATCTGTTGAGAGAGGGCTATTCAGTCTTAATGTAGATTGCCTCTTTGAAGGTTGCCATTGAAACTTATCTAGTTTAACTCAGGTGCAAACCATTAGTTGAGAAGATTCCTGTGCATAGGTTTGAGCAATAAACCAGTAAATTTGAACCTTTTCTCTTTGAACCTAGTTCTTTTCCCTGGATAAAAACATAGTTTGTCAAGAAGGTAATCAAAGAAAGGAAAGAATGGTTTAAAAAGGCAGAGGAAAGATCAGTGGCAAAAGCTGAAAGAGCGCGGAATAGATTGAAAGGAATATTAAGAAAGTCATGGTTGGATGAAGTGGATGGGATCCTTAAAGAGAGAAATTACCATTTTAAGAAGCAGAAAGCAATGTATGTCATGGTGAATAGGCATGGCTATCTTCCTATTCCTTTGTTGTGCTTTGCTTGATGTTGAATTTATTTAATAATTTCATCCTTTTGTCACATAGCAATTTTAATTCAATATATCCTTTTTGATAGTATCACATCCTGGAGCTGCAGAATGTACATTCCTGAGAAGGATGAATTTACATTAATAGAAAGAGTTTTCAGCAAAGTGCAAGTAGGAATTTCTGTCAGGCTTTCTATAAAGACCAACTTACAAAACTTTTGGTGGCTTTTCATCAATCCATACCCAGGTGGTTCCATTGTGGTAATACCCGATCCAATAGTCAGAAGGATGATTTTTGATTTCTTTTATTAGGAATGCCTAAAATGACAACCATAAATACATTTAAAATACTTTTTGAATTCCATTTCTGAGTTCATTGTAGCTTATTGAATAATAAGAATAATAATCAGTACATAGATAAAAATGCCAAATCCACTCAAAACATTTGGCACACTATAGAACCAACCATAATAATGACAATGAATGATGCCGTTCATCCATGCAGCAATGTTGACAGAATCTACTTGCCAAGGAAAATAAGTGGGCATGGTATGTTGCAAGTACAGATAGTCCTCAACTTACAACAGTTCATTTAGTGACTGCTTAAAGTTATAATTTTTGAACTGAACAACAACTGAAAAAAGCAACATGACCATTTTTCATACTTACGACCTTTGCAGCATCCCTATGGTCACGTGATCAAAATTCAGACACTTGGCAACTAACTCATATTTATGATAGTTGTAGTGTACCGGGGTAATGTGACCACCTTTTTGTAACATTATTTTTTACAAATATTTTAAGGCAGCGAATGTATGCGACACACCTTCCTTCTCCTATTGTTTTACAACAACAAACTTGGGAGGTGAGTTAGGCTGAGAGAGAGAGACCCAAAGTCAACTAGCTGGCTTTCATGGCTAAGGTAGATCTAGAACTCATTGTCTCCTGGTGATTGGCCCAAAGTCACCTAGCTAGCTTTTGTGGCTAAGGCAGGACTAGAACTCACACTCTCTGGCTTTCTAGCCTGGTGCCTTAACCACTATACCAAAAACTCCTTCAGATTTGTCCCAAGATAGAAAATTTGAAGGACAATCTACAGAAGCTGGTGCAGATTTTGGAAGCAGTCCCACTTCTGGACACATAACATTGATCTTTTGGAATATAATCAGTATCTATCCAATGTACTTACTTGCTCATTATAAGTTTCAATACAAGTCAAGGTGGATTTTTTAGTCTCACAGAATGTTATTGCTGCAGTCCAGTTGCTCGTAACGTTATTGAAGAAATAAAGGGCTCCTTCAAAGGGCACCCAGCTTTTTTTTAGCAGAATGGTAATAATGTCTTTCAGCCAGTGAAGAAATGTTCCAGAGAGAATCACAGGAAGAGAGAAAGAGAGAAAGACACAGCATTTAGTAGATGATAAACTGAAGGTCCCGTACACCGAGACAGTATAACAGGTAGTCCTCGACCTTCGGCCACAATAGAATCCAAAATTTTTGTTGCTAAGTGAGACACTTGTTAAGTGCGTTTTGCCCCATTTTATGACCTTTCTTGCCACAGTGGTTAAGTGAACCCCTGTAGCTACGTTAGTCACACAGTTGTTAAGTGAATCTGATCTTGCTTGTCAGAATGTGGCATACGCTGCTCACATGATCTTGCGACATAGCAACAGTCATAAATATGAACCAGTTTCCAAGCGTCTGAATTTGATCACACGATCACGAGGATGCTGCAAAGATCATAACTGTGAGAAACGGTTGTAAGTCACATTATTTCAGTGCTGTCATAACTTTGAACGGTCACTAAATGAACTGTTGCAAGTATGGGACAACCTGTAATTGAAAATTCACCTGCCAGCTTCATTTGTTTCCTTCTCTTCTCCGAAGAGGAACACAAAGCAATCTATGCTGCTAGATCCCAACTAAAGACACAGCCTTGACCACAAGAAAGTGATCAGGAAGGTCATCTAGGAAGCCCACAAGCAAACCATGGGGCAATTGTTTCCCCCCACATACACACAGTCCCTCAGAACTCAGAAGCATGCTGGTTCCATCAAGAGAATTTGATGGTGCTAGCCGGGGTTGTATTAAATGTGCAGGACTCAAACAGCTGAGCAAGGGCCTTGATGGCTCAGCCTCTCAATCCCTTTGTCTTATTTTTCCCTTCTCATAAGTCTTCCACAAAGCCCCAAAGGACTTTGAGCAAAGAATCTGAGACTGGGAGATACTTTAGCTTCTCATAAAAAATGGTAGCCATAGGAGGAAGAAGGTGTGTTAGAGGAGGAGCCCTGAAACTCTGGAGAAACACTGAGAAGGAGAAATGGTAGAGAACTAGACTGGAGGAAAGAAATCACAGGTAGTCCTCAACTTATGACCAGATGGACCTCAACATTCCTGTTGCTAAGTGAGACAGCTATTGACTTTCCCCCATCTTGCAACCTTTCTTACCACAATTGTTAAATGAACCACTGCCGTTGTTAAGTTAGCAACATGGTTGTTACCTGAATCTGGCTTCCCCATTGACTTGACTCGTCAGAAAGTTGCAAAAGGGAATCACATGAACGCCTTGATGTTGCAACCGTCATAAATACGAGTTGGTTGCCAAGTGTTTGAATTTTGATCACATGACCACGTGAAAAGCGGCTGTAAGTCACTTTT
>JANHFO010020410.1:0-12135 GCA_032468095.1 Pareas carinatus | reverse complement strand
GGATCCTATTTATTGAATAATCACAAATGTCTTGAGTTCATCGCTCGTATTATGCCCAAATGTGTATCTTTTTCATTATACCTAAGTATGCGATGAATGAATTCAGCAGTAGCTAAATGAAGCTTGTCACAGGTCTCAAAAAAAGATATTATGTAGCCAAGAAAATAATGCCTCAGCTGATCTCTGGCTACTGCAAGGGGTCAGAAGAATAATTTGGGGTTCCAACTCGAGCCGGGGTTGCACAAGAATAAATAAAAAAGGAGATCCAGACAGTTGTGAGGAAAGAAGAAATATTTATTCCTAAAAGCAACACAGTTTGTCTTTAGGAGCGAGCTGCAGAGAAATTTACTCTGTGTTTGATGACCTTATCCTTTGATATGTGGTTTAGGTCTGGGCAACTTACTTGAGAGGTTTGAGGAAGTTTGAGAAAGGATTTTTTTCTCCCTGCTGGCTATTTTTACTTGATTAATTTAGTGTTAGTTTGACCATCAATTATCTAGTGGAGGCGCTGATTCTCAGAGCATTGTGGATTCTGTTAATATTTTAAGGCAGGGGTGTCAAACTCAATTTCATTGAGGGCACTGCTACTGTTGCCGTGTGTTTGACACCTGTGTTTTAAGGAAAGATGGAAACAGCAGAAAGAGTAACATATACTTTGATATAAAACTTCGTGTAAAGGTGAAAAAAATGAAATGAAGTGAAACCTTTATTGTCATTGTACAACATGTGTACAATGAGTTCGTCTCTCTTCATGCCAACGCATGCAGATGTCACGTTGTTACATCAGTGTTTTTTCATTCAAGACTCTGACAGCCCACGGATAAAAACTGCTCTTCAGCCTGTTTGTGTGGCTGCCTATCCTTCTGTATCTCTTGTCTGATGGTAGGAGAGTAGAGAAGGGCTGACGAGGGTGTGAGTCGTCCCTGGGGATTTTCCTCCCTCTTCTGAGGCAACGGGCCCAGGCGATGTCATCCAGTGGTCTCAGGGGACAGCCCGCCATGTCTTGTGCTGTCCTCACCACCCTCTGTAAGGTCTTTCTGTCCGCGGCTGTCAAACCAGCATCCCACACCGTCATGCAATATGTGAGGACGCTTTTGATGGTGGACCGGTAGAAGGAGGTCGTCTGCTGTTGTTCCACTTTATTTTTTCGCAAGGCCCTAAGGAAGTGGAGTCTCTGTTGGGCCTTCCTGGCCACCTGGGTCGTGTTGATTCTCCAGGCGAGATCTTCACTGAGATGGATTCTCAGGAATTTAAAGGAGGGAACTCTCTCCACACAGCCCCCTTCGATGTAAAGTTTAGGTAAAGCCTAAACCTGTACCGAGTTAAGTTGTTTATTTATTTCTTTGCCGGAAGGAAAACAAAATGACAGGAAACCTGCCCGGAATGAGACTCAAGTTTGACAAAACATATCTCCTCATTTCGCTTCCAAGGAGAAATCTCCTAAGCGGCGAAGACGTGCGGATCCTGGCAGTGGAAGGGCGGTATAAAAGTTTTAACAAATAAATAAAATAAGCACCTCTTCTCCATTTCAAAGACCGTACCTGGGTGGCAAATGCTCTCCTTAATTTAGCTCAGACATAAAAGTCCGCTCTGCAGGGGGGGAGTGTTACTTTCTCCTCCTACTCGGAGCTAATGAAGTCTGAATAGTGAACTCAGATCAACGAAACAATTCAAGTAATCACAGATTAGGAGAAAGAAACAAGCTCTGGAATCAAGAGGACCGAAGACTGACGAAAGGGGAGGGATGTGAGACAATCCAAACGCAGGGATGTCTCGTTGACTCATCGATTGGGAGGAAGCTATCCCACAGCTGAGAACAAAAGGTCGCTTGATAGGTTTCTGGCCACGCTAAGGTAGAACAGGGAGGGATCATTGATAACAACAGAATAGCGGAGTTGGAAGGGATCCTGTAGGTCATCTAGTCCAACCCCCACACACTCAAGCAGGAGACCCTATACCATTTTTGACAGGTGGCTGTCCAGGCTCTTCTGGACAGCTTCCAGTGACGAAGCACCCACAACCTCTGAAGGCAACCTCTGTTCCACTGATTGATTGTTCTCACTGTTAGGAATTTTTTTCTTACTTCTAGGTTGAATTTCTCCTTGGTCAGTTTCCATCCATGGGTCCTTGTTGGTCCTTCAGGTGCTTTGAAAAATAGGTTGACCACCCCCCTTCCTCTTTGTGGCAGCCCCTCAAGTATTGGAAGACTGCTATCCTGTCCCCCCTGGTCCTTCTCTTCACTAGACTAGCCATGCCCAGTTCTTGCAGCCATTCTTCATGTGTTTTAGCCTTCAGCCCCCTTATCATCCTTGTTGCTCTTCTCTGCACTTTTTCTAGGGTCTCAAAATCTTTTTTCTACTGTGGTGGCCAAAACTGAATGCAGTATTCTAGGTGTGGTGTTACTAAGGCTTTGTGGAGTGATATTAGTAGCTCACGTGATCTTGATTTGTTCTCTCTGTTGATGCAATTTAGGATTGCATTGGCTTTTTTGGCTGCCACCACACACTCCTGGCACATATTTAATTGACTATCCACTAGGCCTCCCATATCCCTCTCCCAGTTACTGCTATTAAGCCAAGTTTCACCTAATCTATATGTGTTGTTTGGGTTTTTTTTTTTGCCTAAGTATAAGATTTTACACAGATCTCCTGATGTGTGAGTGTTGCCTTTTCTTGTTATTTTCTACTCATTGGAAGTGCACAAGGTGTATGGGTGACATAATCAGGGGAAAAAAGGTGTTTCCAATAGATAAAATGTGGGCTATTTATTTATTGGATGGGTTGGGGGGGTTTTTTGCAGAAAAAAAGAAAAGAGAGAGAACTGCTAGGCGCTACTGCCGTTTGAGGGCAATCCGTTGCTCAGGAAAGCTGCAGACCTGAGTAGAATTTGGATCAGGATCAAAACTCAGAAGACCAGAAAGAGCGTTCGCGACAGGGAGTGCTCGACTTACAAGAGTTCACTTAGTGACCGTTTGACGTTACAACGGCGATGAAAAAAGTGACCATTTTCCACACTGTGGCAAAGCCCCCCAGGGTGACGTGATTTACATTCGAGTACTTGAAAATTGACTCACATTTATGATGGCTGCAGTGTCCCGAAGTGTACGGGATCTCCTTTTGCAACTTTCTGACTAGCAAAGTCTAGGACAGTGATGGCGAACCTTTAAGAGGCCGAGTGCCCAAACTGCAACACAAAAGCCACTTATTTACTGCAAAGTGCTAACACGGCAACACATGCCCCGTGGCCATCGGTGACCCCCCTATGCCCCCCTGCCCCGCCTGCGACCTACATGAGCTCTCCGTGGGCCTTCCGATGGCCTCCCCCAGCTTCTGTGGCCCACTGTGAGCTCTGCTCCCCCCCCAACCTATCTCCTCTCCTCTCTCACCTTCATCACAGACTCTGCGCCATATTTGAGCCTCCCGCCTTACTCCAGACAGGGGAGGGAGGAAGCGCTCCCATTGGGCTGCTGGGCAGAGGGGCAAGTGGTGTCAGAAATGCCCTCAGGCGCACATGGAGAGAAGGAGGGGAGCTCCGCATCCCTCTGTCATTCTAGTAAGGAAATTTGTGATAGGGCGACAGTGCGGGTGCCCACAGAGAGGGCTCCGAGTGCCGCCTCTGGCACCCGTCTATGGGAAAGTCAGATTCGCTCAATAACCAGCTTACTAACTTATCAACTGCAGCGGTTCCCTTAACAACTGAGGCAAGAAAGGTCGTAAAATGGGTCAAAAACTCACTTAGCAACGTACACTTTGGGCTCAATTTTGGTCATAAGTCGAGGACTACCTATAGTTAGAATTTTACTTCAGATTTCCTTTCCTTCTTGCGACTTCTTTTAACTGAACTGGGTCCCCCCCCTTTTCTCTTCAAGAACATCTAAGTATAGGTAGTCCTCGGCTTACAAGCATTTGTTTAATGCCCATTTGGAGGTACAACTTACAAAACTTACCAAAAAGGGACTTAGGGTCCGTTTTCACTCTGACGGGCATTGCAGGATTTCCATGATCACATGATTAAAATTCAGGCACTCGGCAACTGGAGTTGTCCTGGGGCTGATGTGAACATCATTTGTAACCTTCTCAGTTGCCTTCCGACAGCCAAAGTCAATGGGGGAAGCCAGATTCACTTAACGATTGTAAGATTCACTTAACAACCGTGGCAAAAAAAAGATCATTAAAATGGAAGCAAAACTCACCACATCTGCCTGGGCTAGCAACGGAAATTCTGGCTCACTTATGCTCATCAGGTGAAGCTTCCCTGTATAATCTGTATTCAGATGTAGGCAACAAAATTAAATCCTGGATCATGATGGCGAACCCATGGCATGGGTGCCGCAGCGGGTACGCAAAGCCCTCTCTGTTGGCACGCAAGCCAAGTCGCCCGAGCATCACCCCTGAGATGAACCTGCTCAGAAAGGAGTAGTGGCGCCAGGCAATGATGTCACGGGGCCCTGTGCATGCTCAGAAAGAGAGTAGCGGCATTGGGTGATGACATCATGGGACCATGCATGTGTTCGCAGAGTGGGGGCACTAGGCAATGACATCACGAGCTGCGACTTATTAGTCGTGACTTGTCCAGGCACTTGGTGTCTAAAAGGTTAGTCGTCAATGACCTAAATCCTACATTTAATAGCGGTTTGAACATATATTTCCTGGAATTCAAAACTGCCCTTCCCTGAGGACTGAATTGGCGCAGCGATAGGAAGATTTCCAATTCCTCTCTGCATGGCGGAGAAGATGGTGGAGACATTTCTAACTGATTGCATGCTGCAGATCTCATGGGACAATTCCCTCCGCGATTTATGCTGATTTTGGTTTGTTTGTGTGCGTTGTGTACGGAGCGGGGCTGATGATTGACTGAACCTTGTCCAGTGTCCCACCTGCTGTGAAGAAGATAGGAAAGTGGACAGGACCAATCTGGCTCCGAATGCCGTATAGAACTTCTGTGCATTATTTGGAAGCAACACAGCGGGAGACCATCAAGAGAAAGGAAAAAAAAATCTCAATTAGAGCTTACGCTTGGAGCTGTTTTCAGGTTCTTCGACATGCCGACTGAAAACTTTGACGGGGAAAACAAGGAGGGAACTTAGAACCGTAATGGGGGAACAGGCCCCCTTTGCATTTTGCTGAATCGGTTGCTGATGTTTACGTCTGCAGGTAGGCCTCAAATCACAGCCATTTATTTAATGACCGAAGTTATGACAAGAACCCTGGTGGTACAATGGTCAGAATGGAGCACTGCAGGCTGACTCTGCCCTCTGCCTGGAGTTTGATTCTGATTGGCTCAAGATGGACTCAACCTTCCATCCTTCCCTGGTGGGTAAAATGAGGACCCGGGTTGTTGGGGTCATAGGCTGACTCTGTGAATCGCTTAGAGAGGGCTGAAAAAGCACTGTGAAGCGGTATATAAGTCTAAGTGCTAGTGGTAAGAAGCAACGGATGGAAACTAATCAAAGAGAGAACCAAATTGAAACTATGGAGAAATTTCTTGACAGTGAGAACAATTAACCAGTGGAACGGATTGCCTCCAGACATTGTGGGTGCTCCAACACTGGAGGATTTTAAGAAGAGACTGGACAGCCACTTGTCTGAAATGCTTTAGGGCAGGGGTCCCCAACCCTCAGTTCATGAACTGGCACTGGTCCACGGCATCCCAGCAACTGGTCCACGCAAAAAAGCCAAGTTCCATTTGCAAGATACGGGCAGCATGCAGAACCTCACCCCCTCCGATCCGTGGAGATATTTTTTTCAATGGAACCGGTCTCCGGTGTCCAAAAGGTTAGGGGCCGCTGCTTTAGGGTCTCCTGCCTGAGCAGGAAGTTGGACTAGAAGATCTCCAAGGTCCCTTCCAACTCTGTTATTGTGTTCCAGTGGTGATGAACCTTTGGCACACCGATGACCACTTTTCACCCTTCTGACGGTTGCAGCATCCCCGTGGTCACATGATCAAAATTCAAAGGCCTGGCAACTGGTTCATATTTTTGACATTTGCATTGTCGTAGGATCATAGAAGTGTCAGAGGCTGTTACTCTACGTAAGTGATGGCTAACCTTTTGGACACCGAGTGCCCGGATGAGTCACAAGTAATGAGTCATGGCTTGTGATGTCATTGCCTGGCGCCACTATTCTCTTCCTGAGCATGCCCATGGTCCCCTGACATCATTGCCTGGTGCTGCTACTCATTCTGAGCATGCTCAGCTCTGGGGTGATGCCAAGGCAACTTGGCACACGTGCCAGCAGAGAGCACTCTGCGTGCCAGCTGCGACACACGTGCCAAAGATTCGCCATCACTGCTCTATGTTCTATGTTCATGGGGTCACCTTTTGCCACCTTCTGACAAGCCAAATCAATGGCTTGAAACCTCTTAAAACTGTGTTCCTAGCTTAACAGTTGCTGTGTTTCACTTAGCAACAGTGGCGGGGAAGGTTGTAAAATGAGGCAAAACCCACTTAGCCACTGCCTTGCTTAGGAACAGAAATTTGGTTGTAGGCAGAGGACTGCCTGCATTGATTCACCATGGGGGCGGGGGAATATATCATGACTACCGTCTTCAGATTGATCCATGGGAATCTCATGAACATACACATTGATACGCAGGGTTTTTTTTTCAAGCAGAGGATGACACATAGTTCAAACTGGAGCCAGCAAAGGGTTAACAAGCTAAAGGCAGAGGGAGGTTAATTATCGTTAAATTTAGGAAACTGAATGCTTCTAAAGATCGATTTGGTTTGGTTCCATTCAGTGGGTGGAAAAAACAGGTGATGTGGATAAATTTACTTTAGTATTTGCTATCAGAAAAAAGACGGGAGAAGACAAAAAGACAGAAAAATAATTTGATGATTGTTACGTCTTTGTGCCGGGAAGCAAATAAGTCATAATACAGGTAGTCCTCAACTTAAGACCACAATGGAGTCCAAAATTTCTGTTGCTAAATGAGACCGTTGTGAGTTTTGCCCCATGGTTACAAGCTTTCTGGCCACAGTTCTTAAGTGAACCGTTGCGGTGGTTACTGTAGCAACATGGTCGTTCAGTGAATCTGACTTCCCTCATGGACTTTGCTGGTCAGGTCGCAGAAGGGGATGACTTGATCCCGGGACACGGCGACCGTCGTAAACACAAGACAGTTGCCAAGCGTCTGAATTTTGATCACACGACCGTGGGGATATTGCAATGGCTGTAAGTGTGAAAAAGAGACATAAGTCGTATCCTCAAGTTACAATCATTCATTTAGTGGCTATTCAAAGTTACAATAGGATTGAAAAAAGGTGACTTAAAACTGTTTTTTTCACATTGGCAACGATAGCAGCATCTCCATCGTCACGTGATCAAAATTCCGATGCTTGGCAACTGGTTCATATTTATGATGTTGTGACTCCTTTTTTGTGACCTTTGGATAAGCAAAGTCAATGGAGAAGTTAGGTTTTATTTATTTATTTATTTTATTATTTAGACTTATATACCGCTTAACAGTGCTTTACAGCCCTCTCTAAGCGGTTTACACAGTCAGCATATGCCCCCCCCAACCATCTGGGTCATTTTACCCACCTCGGAAGGATGGAAGACTGAGTCAACCTTGAGCCAGTGAGAATCGAACTCCTGAATCTTTGATGGATAATGGCAGATGGCACTCAGCAGGAATACCCTGCAGGGCTGCTTTTTAACCACTGCACCATCCTGGCTCAACCATCCGTCCATCCATCCCTCCATCCACGCATAGGCTGCAGTGACAATGGTGATCTTTGGCAATAGTTTTGCCCTGACTATCATGAAATATATACTCAAAAATCTTCATCAGCAATACCGTCATCTGCAATCTTAAGTTATGTACACATTTTACCATTACTAACTAATATTAACCAAATTTACCATTTCTTTACCTATGTTCAAATAATTTCTTCCTCAAACCATAAGCAAATATCAAATTATATGTCAAATAATTGGAAGAGGTGAATCTCTGACGCTTCTTTGCCCCCCTCTAGAGATGAAGAAGAGCTGCGAAAATCCCTCTCGGAATTGGCAGACCCCAACTCAAAGTCTATCAAACGCATCAGCAGCTGCAGCAACCCTTTCCTGGACTTTTCACTGGATCCCAGCATTTCTATGTACAAGCACGGTCTCCTGGTGCGCAAGAGTCACGCCGAGCCAGATTGCAAAAAGAGTACGTGGGAGAGCAGTGGCATGTGTGTGAGGGAGAGAGAAGCAGGAGTGGGCATGGGAGGGCGCTGTTTGAAGCTTCCATGAAGGGTAATTCCTCTTTGACATGCTGAATTATACAATTTGGGATGTAAGGAAAGAGAGACTTATTTTACAAAGGTCAACTTTTAAGCCTGTACACCAGTAGTCCCCCAACCTTTTAGACACCAGGGACCAGTTTCATGGAGAAAGGTGTTTCCGCAGACCGGAGGGGGCCTGGTTTTGTGTACTACCTGCATCGTGCAAATGGGGCTTGTCTCCCAATTCTATTTCATAGTTTACTAGACCAGTTAGCCTCTTTACCATGTAGGGACCCCTCCACTTAGCCTGTAGTTTGCTCTCTTTGCTAAGTAATGTGAGATGCAAGGTCTGAATAATTTGTATTCTCACAACACAGAGACAGGTCTGGTTTACAATTCAGTTTTATTTTAAAAAGTGTTTGCAAAGGCTGGCCTCCAAGTCTCTTCCCAAGCGGATTGAGCAGCAATACATTTTTATACTCTCCTCACAATACAGCCATGCCTAAAAGGCCTTCTACTCCCTTGGTTCATTTCAGTCATTTCTTGAGTCATATTACAAGCTAGGAAGTCAGAGTGACTTTCCACAGAGCAACAGTTACCGTATCTTGTTTACTTGGAGCTTCACCCTGAGCGGATGTTGGAACTTAACCCTGAGTGGATGCTCCTATCTTCCTGACTTGCCTCGGGCAGGTATATGTTCCTATTTTCCAAGAAAATAGGCAACAGGTCATCGCATCCTGTTTCACTGTTTGCATCTTGCAGTTAAATTGTAACATTGAGAGCATTATGACTTAACAATACTTTTATAAAGGAGTAACTTATTTATTCATATCCCTCAGCAAGAATAACACAGAATCTTCCGTGTTAAATCACTTTATTTCGTCCTTGATCATAATGGGGTTGGCATAGTGGTTGGCCTTTTCTGGCAGTTTCTAAATGTTCTTGAGCAATTTGTCCTATGGCCTTGAACTTACTCCTTCCTTTGTGTTAGGATATATTCAGTTAGATGTTTAGGACCATCTAGATGTCTACACTAACCTTCTTTAATGATGTCTAGGAGACCGCAAGAATGTCATCCATAAGGGATCTCAAAAAGAATGAATCGTATAGAAATCTGGAATATTTCCTTTGTGCAAACAGTTAAAAAAAAGCAGCCATGTATTCATCCCCATGTTGTGGGTCTTGGCCTGCATATTTCTTGAGCAAACCCTATAGGGATTGATCTATCTTTTCAAAATAAGACCATTGGCCTGTGCATAATGAGAACTAGAACCATACTGCTTTTATTCCTAGGTCTATGTCTAGATATTTCAGCAGCGCTGATTGGGAATTGGTTCCTTGATCCATTAGGATCTCATTTGGTATGCCTACTCTGCTGGAGATTTTGGCCAGTTCTTTTGTTATTCGTTTCGTGATCATTTCCTTATTGAAACTGCTTCAGGGTCCCAAGTGGCATAGTAAGAGACAACCAAGGATATACTCATTGCCTTTACTAGATCATGGCAAAGAGCCTCCAATATCCATGGCTACTTTAGAAAAGAATAGGAACTAAAGCAATGATGGCGAACCTATGGCACACGTGCCACAGTGGGCACACAGAGCCCTCTTTGTTGGCACACAAGTCAAGTTGCCCCAGCATCATCCCAGAGCTGAGCATGTTCAGAAAGAGAGTAGCGGCACCAGGCAATGACGTCACAGGGCCATGCGCATGCTCAGAGAGTGGCGCCAGGCGATGATGTCACAGGGCCACGCTCATGCTCATAAAGAGCTGCGCCAGGCAATGACATCACAGGGCCATGTGCATGTTCATAAAGAGAGTGACGGCACCGGGTGATGACATCACAAGCCGTGACTCATCCAGGCACTCTGTGCTTTTAGGGTTAGCCATCACTGAACTAAAAGTACCCTTTCCATGGGGACTTCATTGTGTTCCCCTTTTGGCTTGACTAATTGACACATAGGACGAGTTTTAAAATACTGGGCCATCTCTCCACAGATCCCTAGCCAAGAGAATCTATCCAGAATTCTCTAAGTGGTCCTATCCCTACCCATATGTCCAGATCTCATATTTTTACGGGCTAATTCCAATATTGATTTGCAATATGTCTCTGAGGAACTCCTGCCTGTTCACTTTGTTTCTTTGTGTAGGTATGAAACTTTACATAGGTAATCCCGCAGCTTTGACAATTGTGCTTAAATTCTCTGTTGCTAAGCGAGACATTTTTGAAATGAGTTTTGCTCCACTTTGCAACCTTTCTTCCCACAGTTGTTAAATGAATCCCTGCAGTTGTTAAGTTAATAACACAGTTGTCGAGTTAATCTGGCTTCCCCTCCAACCCCCCATTGACTTTACTTGTCCGAAGGTCACCAAAGGGGATCACCTGACCCCCGGGACAATGCAACCCTCATAAATATGAAGCAGTTGACAAATATCTGAATTTTGATCATGTGACCATGGGAATGCTGCAGTGGCTGTGTGAAAAACGGACATTTCTTTTCAGCGCTGTTGTAACTTCAGTCACTAAATGAACTGTTGTTAAATCGAGAACTACTTATATGGTACAGCAACTCTTATTTTTCTTGAAATCTGGGTGTTGTGTTCTAGTTTCCCTCCTTTTGTTCTGCTACCCAGAAATGTTGTGTCCTTCATTTGCAACGATCCTAAGTGAATTTCCCATTTAGGCGTGTCTATTTTTATGGGTTCACCCCTAGATTGCCAGTTTTTCTTAAAGCTTTCTCTTTCCTTGGACATTTCACTTCTACTAAATCAGATGGCTAGGAAGAATCCCACATTCCTTCCCTTCCTGTTTCTGCTTTTCCTCTGGACCCATGGGATTTCTCCCACTATCTTACCCTCTTTCTTGACTTCTTTACTCTGAGTCCAACCTTCAGTCAGTGGGAAATCTGTACCAATTACTCTATTAAAAGGCAAGGTAGGGGTTACTCCTGCCACCATTACCCATTCCTTTCCCTGTCCCTATAATTTTCAACCATCTCAGTCTCCCACACTACTAAGAGACTCTTTCCCTATAGATGCTGTTGTGCTCTTGGTTCTGAAGGCATTGAAAGTCGGATGTATAAACACAAACAGGTTTATTATAGACAACACGAACACATACTGGTCAGCAAACAGTAGCACAACAGAAGCAGCAAAGACTGCTGCACAACAAGCTTATATACAGACGGCCCCTAGGCGGCAGCCAATGGGCAATCAACAATTTCCTGCGCTAAGGACCCCTGAGACAGGCAGTTTGAGCCTGCTCAGGCTTCAACTAATTTAGTGCAATGACTAAGCAGAACATGCCAATACATTATAGAGGCTGCCTTGTTATTATTAAATGCGAACATATCAACACTTGTCTACTCCCAGGATTTATTAAGCCTCTCACAATATCCCCATTAACTTTTGCTGGGATCATAATTTTTTCTCCCAAGAGATGCTCCTATACAGCAGCCATTTTTTACTCTCTGGCTTTTACAGTCCTCGGACAAATGGCCACTTTTTCCACAGGTGTAATAACTGTGGGTCTCTCTGATCTCCGAATGCCTTTCTTTGAGATTGGGTAGGCATGAAAGGCTTTTTTTAATCCTTTTACTTTCTGTCTTCCAGCCCCTTAAATATTCTTCCTTTCTGGAACAGGCTTTCTTATTCTTTGATCTCTCCCTCTGCATCTTCCTTTCTAATATCCTCTGGTTTTCGTGCTGCCATGTACCCCTCAATTAGTTCAACCATCCTTTGTTCTGACTCTGGATTGTGTTCTTACACCCAAAATCTCAATTTGGTCAGGAGTACCTATGAAAACTGCTCTGCCACTTCGTTATGTCTTTCATTCAGCATCAACCATTTCCTTGCCTGAGTCTTCCAACCTGGCCCATAATACATAAATCCCTTTATGTTTGTTATAAGTGTAACTCCTAGAGCAGGG
>JANHFO010020386.1:0-12136 GCA_032468095.1 Pareas carinatus | reverse complement strand
TTACCATTATCATTACCATACTTCAGTTGTTGGAATGCAGGAGAAGAGTGAGGTCACATCATAAGAAACCATAGTTTCATTTGGATCCAATTTTATTTTCCAAACCTTGCTGACGAAGTCCTGTGAGCTGTTGGTGTTGCCAACCAAAATAGCTAATAAGATCAGATCCAAAAAGAGGGAACTCCACTCAGACTAATTGTCAGCAGCATCAACTCACCTACAACACTGCAAAACATCTAACCATCTTATTAGCTCCTTTGGTTGGCAACACCATTCATAAACTCATACTGAACAGTATTTGCATTTTAATTCTCACCACCCACTAGAACATAAATTTGGAGTGATCAGAATCCTACACCACCAGGCTGAAAGTTTGCTTACCAGTAAAGAGGAAAAAGTAAAAGAGCTAAAATGCATCAAGGAATCGCTCAGAACTTGTGGCTACTCTAACTGGACCTTCATCAAATCCAAAAAAAGGACTCGGCATGAGCTCCTCTAGTACAGACAAGGAAGAGAGTAACAGTTGAAGCAATGTTGCCATCCCATATGTGACTGAAATATTTGAAAAGCTTAGGAAGAATTTTAACTAACATCACATACTTGTACATTTTTAAGCCCAGGAATATATTAAGGCAGAAACTTGTTTACTCCAAGAATAAAACACCTAGACACAAACTGAGCAGTGTGGTATGTGCAATACAATGCAGCGAGACATGTGCAGATCTGTACATTGGTGAAACAAAGCAACCACTTCACATGTGCATGGCACAGCATAGGAGATCTAACCCATCAGGACAAGATTCAGTGGTCCATCTGCATTTGAAAGATAAGGGTCATTCTTTTGAAGAAAGCAAAGCCCACATTTTAAAAGAGGGGTAAGTGAGGCCATTCATGTTTAACATTGAGCAGCTCTCTCTCAACAGAGGAGGAGGGATAAGACAACACCTATCCCCAATTTACAATGCAGTCCTTTTGGCTGTTCCAAGAAGATTCCACTCCTCTGATTCAGGTGACCATGAGATCACAGATAAAATCCCAAGAAACCACAAGGGCTCTCAGAGAGTGTTGACCAGTTGACTGCAAAGGAAAAAACTACCATGACTGGGATGCAAGGGTGAGTCAATGACAAGTTCCCAGAAGGAGAAGTAATTTCCATCTTCGACCAAATATTCTCAGAATAATCCCAGTTTCATAGATTTCCAATAGCTTGTATTGGACTTCACAAGCAAGAGAGCTGATGGAGAGAGCCTACCGATAAGATGGCAACTCTCAAACATTGTTTTATTGCTCAGATACAAGCACAGGTGTGTGGTGGGCAATGAAGGGCTGGAGAAGGAAGCAACCATCCTGGATTTCTCGAGAGAGGGGCATTAAATGAGCAGGTAAATGTAAATAAATGTTTGGTCTAAATTCCATGCAGGGTAAGGAACAAAGCTTCCCACCGTCTCCTGCCCCATCTTGCTCACCTCTCCTCGTGACTCTGGAGAAGCGTGGCAGTCCCCTTCCCCACAGAACTTGCAGTCACTCTTTTTGGGGATGTAAAGATACAATCAGGAAAAAATTTTACCACTTGAAGCTTGAAGTTTTGGAGAGCAAAGAGATGAGATAATATAACAAAGCTCTGCAAAGTTCTTGGGGCTGCCTAAAATTTAAAGGGAGAGCTTTAAAAAAAAGTAAAGGGAGAGCTTTCACAAACTGAAAAACTGAGAAGCAGAGAGCGCCACCTGCTGACAAAAGCTATCAGGCCATCCAAAAAGCAATCCAAAGACCACATTTGTTCATACTCATTTATCGTGAATATACTTATACCTGTTTATACCTATATGTTACTTATACTTGTTTTTTTCTCATACATGATTGACTAAATAAATAAATAAAAACAAAATAAAAACTAATCTCAGCTGCCAATAACTGTCCTTCCATCTCCCACAGCATCCAATATAACTGAGGAAGCTTCCAGAAGCAAAATATGTTGTTTTTCTTAAAAGAACAGTCAAATTGCCTTTTCAAAATAAAACCCCTTTTAAAAAATTTATTGTTTTATCATAGAAAATAAAATACAAAACAGTAAAACAAACAAAATGAAACAGAACAGAAACATACATTCAAACCCTAACAACAACAAAAAAATGGTGTACAAAAATGGAGAAAAAAAATGGTAAACTAAATTTAACATTTAACATATAGAATCCACCCTGGTTGGGTACTGAAAGAAAAGAAAAAGCAATAAGTTTACCTCCCCTTTTACAAATGATACATATAATTTACAAAAATTCAACTACAAGTAAGGCTAATGATTCATAATGGAAGTGTCCAGCAAATAGTTGATTATAAACAGGTGTTACTTAACAAAGAAAGTCCCTTCCCATTTCATGCTGTCAGCAATGGCACCACATGGAAGAGAAATGGCATAAGACCTGAGAAAGAAAATAATTTCTTTACACAAGAAAGATGAAGGCTGCAAGAAGATCAGGAAAGATTTACTTATCAGTCAGAATACTCTAGCAAAAGTGTTACAAAAATTTAAGAAAGATGGAACTACAACCATCTCTTAAAGATGTCCAGTCCGTTCACAGAAATTAACTCCTCGACAGGAGCATCTTCGGAGGAGAATGGTTGAAGAAAATCGCCATGCAAGTTCACTGCAGTTAGCTAAAGAAGTAGAAAGCCAAAGCGAGGTGACTGTTTTCCATGACACAATAAGGCATACACTGCAGAGGAATGGCACGCATGGGTGTCATCCACGAAGGAAGTCTCTCCTAAAGTCCATGCACAAAAAAGCCCAACTAGAATTTGCCAAGGCCCATGCTGAAAAAGAAGACTACTGGGACACTGTACTCTGGAGTGCTGAGACCAAGATAAATGTTTTTGGAACTGATTGCTTCAAAACTGTATGGTGTTGCAAAGGTGAGGAATGCAAAGAAAAATGTATGGTGCCTACAATGAAACATGGTGATGGCAGTGTCCTTCTGTGGGGTTGCATGAGTGGAAGCAAGCAGTGGAAGAAACAGATGAAGATACATTTAGACTGGTGATATTCCAATCCTTCGTAAAAAAGAATAAGATACGCTCCCAAAAGTAATGCAAGCCCCCAAAATAAAGGAAACTAGAGAACTTTTACCCCCAAAAGATTTTTTTAAAGGCGAATAAAATCTAAAAGGAGTTGAAACAATAAGTGATTAAATGCAAACTCCTTAGGATCTAATTTGTGGATTAATTGTGTTAAAAGAAGATTGTAGGAAAACAAACTGGATGAGAAGCGATTAGTGACTAAATGTACATTCCGTATGAACTAATTTATGGATTAATTGTATTAAAAGAAGATTGCTGAAAAATAAATTGGATGATTGATTGAGACTTAAACTCTGGGGATTTAAAAGTATGTCTTGAAGCAGAGTGGATTTAAAGAGTGGATTGGACATTTGAAAAAAAAAGTTAATAAAGACTTGGACACTTGGGGAAAAAAAGGAGTGGACTATAAAGTTAAATCAGGAAGATTGGGACATTACCTTTGGACTATTTAACAATGAAAAATTAAAAAATTTGAGCTTTCTCTTGGGTGGCTGCTTCCGTAGATGTTTTCACATATTTGCAAGACCACTACATATGATAAAATGAACCTGGATTTTGACTACATTTCCAACATTTATTAGAAATCTCTTTATACATTTTCACTAGTCTATCTGGGGTCAAGTACTGACAATATATCATTTTACAAAAGTTTTCTTTCAAACTATAATTTAATGTAAATTTTAGTTCCTTTGTCCATCCATTCTCCCATTTATCTAGCTTTATACCAAAAAAAATTGTCCATTTTACCATACACTCTTTAGCATGTTCATTTTCTAGATTAATCTTTGATAACATTTTATATACTTTACAAATCAAGTGGTCATCTCCAGAATATAAATTAACGTCCAATTCAGATTTAGTTCCTGTGAAAACAATTTTTTAAAAAAATCAAGTTTAAATCTTTCAAAAATTCTATAATAATTAAAGCAGTCACAAGCAAATCCTTCACATACTAGTCGTTCTGTTATCTTTATCTTAAATTCCTCTTTTTCAAATATCAATAAGTCTTGATATGTCATCTCTGTTCTATGTAGTACTTCATGAGGTGATAGCCAAAGTGGCACTTTATCCACTAATCTTCTTTTATTTCCACCATACATGTGCAATAAATTGCCTAATAGCATGAATCTTAAAGCCAGGGTTAACTTTTACTTTATCATAGCACAGAGAGGCATGCTACCTAAATCTCAAATCAAAATCTTCCAATCTTTTAACCATACCAGACAAGCATCATAATATAACCAAAGATCTGGCAAACCAAAACTTCCTCTATTTTTAGAAGCTTGTAACAGTTTATATTTAATTCTTGATTTTTTATTTTGCCAAATAAATTTAGATATATTTTTGTGCTGCTGTATAAAAGGAGAATCTCTAATCAATATCGGTAAACTTTGGAATAAAAATAACATTTTAGGTAGTATATTCATTTTAATTACTGAAATTCTTCCCATTAATGACAAATCTAATTTTTGCCATCTATTTAAATCCAATTTAAGTACTGTACCTTTTTTATAACTTTAAAATCAGTTTTAAATTCCAATTTCTTCTGACCTTCCATCTTTATGTTCTTAGTATTGTCATCTTTGATTTATTTATTCTTAAACCTGCCATTTCTCCAAACATTTTAATCTTTCTCATAATATGTTCAATGTTCTATAGAGGGTCTTGCACAATCAATACCAAGTTTTTGGCAAATGCACGTAATTTGTAATTATCTCCTTTAATTTGTAGTCCTTTTGCTCTATTATACTGTCCAATATCTCTATTTCTGTTCCAATACTAGGATAAATAATAAAGGGGATAAAGAACACCCCTGTCTTGTTCTCTTCTGGTTTTCAACTGGTTTTGTTAAATCTCCATTAAGGTTTTTGAAGTGTATAGATGGACTTCAGAACCTGTATAAAGCCCAATCCAAACCCCATATTTTCCATTGCTTTAAACATAAAGCCAAATTGTCGAAAGCTTTTTCTGCATCCAGAAAGATTAGTGCAACCTATTTGTCACTACATTGTTATAAATATTCCATTGTATTCAAAATTTCTCTTACATTATCTTTTAATTGTCTTTTAAGTAAGAAGCCACACTGCTCTTCATGTATATAATCCTGTAAAATATTTTAAATCTTTCAGCTAAAATAGATTTATTTTATTATTTATTTATTTTTATTTTTCATATTTATATGCCGTCCCTCTCCATAGACTCAGGGTGGCTTCCAATAAACAATATAAAAATTTACATAGATAACAACAAATGAATAAATTTAAATTATAAGTAAGAATAGATAAAAATAAACAGAAAAACAACAATCATACACCATGCATGCTTAGATCTCAAAGGTAAAAACTAGCACCTGACATTAAACCCAGAAGCAAGCTGGTAACCACGTAGCTCATGGATCAGTAGTGTAACATAAAAGTGAACTCTCCACACCATTGTGTTTCATCAGGAGAATCTTCTGGAATTAGGTTCCTGAAAATTAGGGTTTTTGTAAATAAAATTTGACTGAAACGTTCAGATTATTTATTTGTTGGTTTATTTATTTATTCATCCATTCTCTAGGCAATCCAACTGCTCTTTAAAAGCATAACCCTCCCGAGGGAACAATGAAAAGCAATTTTACACAACAAACCCAATCTAGAAGGCCTCACATGACACTCTCACAAGTATCTGCAAGACAACTTGTGCTGACAGATATTGGGGAAGAAAAGCTTTGCATGTATACCTTAATTCTCCTTTTCCCTGTCAACTTTGTTTAGAAGTGATCATTTTAGAAGTAATATATCCTGAATAAATCTATTAAGTAAAATAGAGGAGTTGGAAAGAATCTGTATGGCTGCCAAGTTGAAAGGGTTGAATGGTTGAAGGGCAAAAAAGAGGGTGTAGTAAACCATGGAGGTGAATAAGGTTCAAAGAAAACTGCAGCTTCAGTTTAATGGCTTCCTTTAAATATAAGTAGACACTCTGCCATGTGAATCTCATGTTTTATGAGGGCTCTACAATGGCAACATTTGCCTCATTTGCAATTTTATCCTTGAATGCAAACCATGTTTATTAATAAATGTTTACTGCAATAGTAATCACTTTCCTACAGTTTCTTCAAAGCTTTCTATCTTTTATCACATCCATCTCGGTGTATAGCAATCCTTAAATAGAGATCATGAAAAGAGAATGGCATTAAAAGTAATCTTCATGAGGAAAAAAGTGTATTTGTGGCATAAAGATAAGAGTTCCTGTCTGTTGTAGAAAATCTCTGTCATCAGAATCTGCTTGATCAAAGCATTTTCTGTCAATTATTAATAGAAAATGCACTATACTGTGAGGACTTTCAACTTTTTTATTAGCTTACTTACTTTTCTTCTTTTTCACTTTCAAAATTGTAATAATAGTTTAATATTTCAACTGTTTTAGCACAATTTATTTATTTATCAAATGTATACAGCTGTCCATCTCAATCTTGTGGGTGGTTCACAATACAAGCATTAAAAAAAAGAATTATTAAATCAATATTATAGCAAAACTGAAGTCCCTAAAACTGTAAATCCAATCTAAGAAAAAATGCCAGGGTCTTTTAAGAGTCTGACCACAATACTTGAGGGAAAAACTTCAAGGCCTTCTGCAACCTTAATAAGATTGAGACCATCAGAGAAGGGTCCAACTAGATGGGGATGTGTGGGCCTACAAGTAACCTGACCCTGGGCCATGTAGGGCTTTATAAATGACTGCTGACCACTTAAATTGCATCTTCAGAAGCCAGTGTATCTCATGAAGAAGAGGTGTTATGTGGGCATATTGAAGTGCACCTAAAACTACTTGTGCCAGTGCATTCTGGATGAATTGCAGTTTTCAAATGCTCTTCAAAGGCATGTAGAGTATGCTGCAGTAATCCAGCCATGATATGAAAAGTCATGAGTGATGGAAAGATGAACCTCCTGTTCCAGGAAAAAGAGTAGCTAGTACGCAATATGAAATGTAAGACCTTAGTGGCCATGTAATCCCCAAAGAACCCCAAATTTTACATCGATTCTATATGGGGAATGCATCCCATCCATAATAAAAAAATGGCAAATTTTCAGATCAAGGATACCTAAAATCCTAGGCCATTTGATCTTGTTAAGGTTGAAATAAAGTTTGTTCTTCCATATCTATACTTCCTCATATCTAAGTAGTTGGAAAGAACATTTGGCAACCTACAGCAGAAATCTTTATATTACACCCTAACCGCATGACCATGGATGACTTAACCCAGTGGTTTCATGTCAATCTTAAATATGTGGTTTCTTATATATTCTTGGAAGAATATATTTTCCCCCTTTCTCATCTTTTGAAAATAATTGAGACTTGTTTTCATTACTTTTTTAAACAAATAAGGAGTTTATTTTAACTGTGTGAAGATTATTGAACACACAATATATACATGGAGTAGCCTTCTCTTCAGCTCTCCCACTCTAAATATCTTAATGAATTTTCACACTGTAGAATTATATTTCCAGATTTTCTGATTGATCAAACTCAGATTCAGAATTTATCCTATGAAGCACCCTAGATTTTTCCTTGAATTGAGGAGGATAGATGAGTATAATGGTTAAGGCACCAGGCTAGAAACCAGGAGTCCATGGCTTCTAGTCTCACCTCAGGGACAAAGCCAACTGGATGTCCTTGGAACCAGAGACTCACTCTCAGCTCTAGTAAACCGCTTCAAAGAAATCTTTCCAAGAAAATTTCAGGGATTTGTTCCAGGCAATTACCAGGAGTCAGCAGGTCTTGAAGCTATGTGTGTGCATGTGTGTGTGTATGCATGTGTGTGTGTGTGTGTGTGTGTGTACACATGCACACACACACACAGGAGTATTCAGCTTTGGGTGTCAGCATTTTAAAGCCTGCATTTTATGGGGGCGGGGAATTAAATGCTAGGTAAGAGTTTGTCAAAACTTTAAAGCAAATAGCGATAGTGGAACACAATCCATCTTCACTTTTATAAAGGCAGTATTCTATATTGACTGCCTACTCTATTGTGGTCTGCATTGTGATGCCAGGTGCTATGCAGCCAGGTCCAGTACATATTTCCTCCACTTTGACACTTATAATTTATCATAAGTAATGGAGACAAAATAAAGTGCTTGAGTTACAGCAGAAATTCACAATTGGAGGCTCTGGGGCCTTGACAGGATTATAGTTGTCTCATCGATCCCTTTTTAAAGTTAACAAAATATTTTTAATGTGACTGAACAAAACAATATTAAAAGATGTAATCATAATTTATTATTTGCATTATATATAAATAAATATGCCTATAAAGTTATGCTCTGGATCAAAAGAGGCAGCCCTCAGACTGAATTTTTTTCATATAATTTTTATTAAAACTTTTAAGAACAATGATAATAACAACAAACTAAATGAGAACAAAATGTGAAAAACAATAAGAGAACATAAAAAAGTAAAAAGTGCAATAAAAAACAAAATTAGAAAAAATAGAAGATAAAGAACAAGATATAAAGACAAAAAGAAATGACCTTTGGTATTTTTCACTGCAATTTTAAGTAATTATATTTTAATTTGTCTCTCTAAAGTTACATCCTGATTTTCTTTGTATAATCTATCCTGTTTAATCATCAAAACCATAAATCACAAGTCCATTTTTTCATTTTATGTAAAAGGTTTTACACAATTTTTACACAAATATTAAACTTTAAAATCCTCTTTATCCATATATATGAGTCCAATTATTTAGTATGATAGAATCTCCACTCATATTGTTCACATTTCCATTATATATTTGAAGTGACTTCATAAATTCTAGATAATTTCTCTGGCATCATGTAGAAACCATATATCATTTTATAAGAAGTTTTCTTTAAGATCATAGTGTAATGTAAATTTCCAGTTTTTTAACCACATATTTCCCTTTGCTCCATATGTATGTTATAACAAAAATTCATTGCCCATTTTATAATATATTCTTTAACTTGTTCTTCCTCTGTTTTAAATTTCAACAAAAGAAGCAAGCAAAAAAAGTACACAACTGTATTTCAAATTCTGTCTTCCTTTGCTATAATCAAGTCTTATTGCTTCAATAAATCCTTTTGTCATTTTGAATCTTTTTGATAGTCTGAAAAAAATCTGATATACAGAAAGGTCTTATATGTTATTGCAAGTATTTTAATAGTGTAATAGCTACATTGAGTTGGTCACTTCCTACAATCTTTTACTTCACCATAGTGGGTGGAAGCTTGGGACAGTTTCTTCAAAATACCATGCATTCCAGGCCTGAACAAAAGTTCATAAAGGTATTTCTTTTATCAGATCACTGCTTTAATTCAGACTGTTAAAACAGCAGATTAAATCAGATGGATTCAAAGCACTCGGTTTTTCCTAAGTGTTTTGCAGACTTGAAGAATTTCCTCAAGTGCATGGAAGAGGCTGAAAAATGATGGCACTGACATTAACCTTGGCCCAAGCAACTAGCCAATGAGTTTCCTCAAACCATTAAACTCTATTAGAAAAATTTGGGAATGGAAAAATTAACACTGGGCTTCATTTACCTACTCCCATCTACTTTAGTAGTACTATAAGTATACTTTATAGTACTTTAGTCTACTATAAGTTCTAACTTTGTTCTTTCTTGCACTAAAGAAAGAATACATTTCTGTGCTGAATTTCTTAATATTTTATTCTTAGAAAGCAACAATATTGAAAAATTCACCAAAAGGTGAACTAAATATTTTTTAAATGCTCCTTAGCTACATTTCTGACTCGCTTTGCCTCTTTATTTTTGACAGTTTAAGTATGACCATTAGTGCAGTTGAGAAAAAATTATCCTACATTATTGTTCTATTATTTTTCATTTTGAAGAAAGAGAATTTGTTTATGAAGTTTCTTTGATAGGAGAAATCAATTTCATAAAATTGTCATAGATAGAATGTAATGTTGTTGCACTGAGATATAAGAAGATGTAAGATTATGCAATGTCTTTCTTTTCACTGTATAATTCACAGCTGGTTTAAAAGTCTCAAAAGTGTTCTTCATAAATATATAGATACTAGAACAGAGTTTAGATGATTGATCTGTAAGCATCTTTGACAGAATACAGTGATTATCAGAAACCAACATGGATTTGTGAACAACTGTTGTCAGATTAATCTTTTTTAATGTTTTACTTAAGTAACTTCCTTAGTAGTCCCAAAGGTACTTTTTCAAAAGACAGCTAGACTTCAGTTCTGAACTGAAGAAGCTTCTTCAATGAAGCTTCTTCAAGCAAAAACACAGAAAGTTCAGTTGTCTTTAGAAAAAGCACCTTTGGAATAACCATGACCTGAAAGCCTGAGAATCTCCACGGAAACTTTCTTAGGAAATTGTGGAAATAGATATAAAATACCTTGGTTTCAGAAAATTATTTGATACAGTATTCCATAGCATTGTGATGAGCAAGCTGGTTAAGTACGGTCTAGAAGGTGTGTTTCTTAAGTGAGATGACAGCTAGCTTGAAGATCATAAAGTACTCATCAAACTGAACTGAGATATTGATTTGAGTGCTACAGGATTTATAGCTTGTACACATCAACATTTTCAAATGATGATACAAAACTGGAAAAACAGCTAATAAGCCAGAAAAAAAGAATCAAGAATCTTAATGGGTTAGAAAACTGAAAATAACTGAATTAAATTCAATCGAAACAAATTCAAGGATTTTTTAATTACTATTTAGGAAACAAAAATGAAAGGATCTTATAGAGGCATATCAATGATTGGGAAAGGAGACTTGTAATTAGCTGATTCCAAGATGAATCAGCAATGTGATGACAATGGTAAAAAAGCAACTGTAAGTTCAAGCTATATCAATGAATGCATAATTTCTATAGTATATCAAATATTTTTCTATCTTATACATTGGTCAGACTCCACTTTGAGTATTATACACATTTTAAGAAAACTTTAATAAAACTAAAATAGGTAACAAAAAAGGCAGTAAGAATGGTGAAGGAACCGTATCCTATACCTATAAAAGAAAACTGAAAAAACTTCCTAACTTCAGCTTTGAGGACTGAGAATGAATATGATGCTTCTCAACTACCTAACAGATCAAGAACAGTCCCCTACAATTGCAAATGATGAGACAAGAACATCTTAAGTCATGGAAAAACAGATTGCCGTTGAAAGCTAGAAAAATATCCTAACCCATAAGATGGCAAGAAGGTTAGATAGATTTCTCATTACTGAATAAATGAATAAGAGGATGGGTGGATGTTGGGTGGATTTGACTTTCTGACTCTGATTTGATTCTCCTCTTTGAATTTTCTCCAGAGGTCTGCTATGTCCTTGCCTCCAGTTCTGCAATTAAATGTCAAGGGCATTTATCATGAGGCAACTTTGTCTATTTGGTCTTTTTAGTTTGAGATATGCAGGCAGTTCAAAAGGTTTCAGGGGGAATAAAAGACAGAAGACAGAAGACAATTCCAGCTATAGTCTCTGCCACTCCTTTAAACAATGAAACAAACTCAGATATATACTGTAAGAATTTCCCAAGAACCTTTGAAACCTTTTGTAAACAATATAAGAAAAAACAGAAGTTTTCTTTATTAAAGACTAGTTATTGGTACCCATGCTCTGCTACAGGTTTGGTATAATTAGGTGCACATGCCCAGTGGAGGAGGAGAGGCATTGGAAAGGATAGGCCTCCGAAAGCACATTGCAGGCCTTGTTCGGCCTCCCCACCCCCACCCCATGAGTTTTTATAGAGAATGAGAGCAATTGGTTTCAGTGGGGGCGAAGGAAAGCCGGACACCATTAGTCTTTTTAGAATCTTTATTCAAACAGTAAAAAAGAGCAAAGAGGTCTCAGTAGGCTTCTCAGCTGTTCTGATGCCTTGTCTGGCCCTGCCCTCCCTGTTTTGCACTCACCTGCATTGCTGCCATAGGTACTGGTTCAATCGTGGCTTCCAAGCAGTTTTCCGACATCGAGAAGCAGTTTTTTGCAGACTCCTGACCTGCTGATCCTAACCCCTCCATTAGTACTGTTCAATGAAAAATTCAAAACCAAACAGGGAAGCTGCAAAAGCCCTCCAATCAGG
>JANHFO010020376.1:0-12136 GCA_032468095.1 Pareas carinatus | reverse complement strand
CGGATCTGAGCGATTTTGTCGTGCAGATAACTCCCAAATTCCTCAGCACAGCCCTCCAAGGGGTCCTCCCGCGCTCCCAGATGAAGCAGGGAGCGGGTCACCCTGAAGAGGGCGGCTGGGCGGTTATCTGCCGACACAATCGCAGACAAGTGCCTGAGTGACCGTACGTATGGCGTCCCGATCCAGAAAGGAGTGCAACTGATGTAACAGGCAAACCTGGTAAAAGGTCCCCCTAGTGACGGCTGCCACATGATCAACCAAGGATAGTCGAGCATCCAAGAGGACACCCAAGTTGTGGACCCATTTCGTGGGGGCCAAGGTTTCACCCCAATAGCCAACAATGGAACGAGCTGGCTATATCGGGACGCCGGGAACAACAGCTGCTCGGTCTGGGAGGGATTGAGTCTGAGTCTGTTACTCCCCATTCAAATCCGCATGGCTTTCAGGCACTGGAACATCACCTCAACGGCATCGTTGGGGTGGCCTGGGGTGGAGATGTACAGCTGAGTGTCATCAGCGTGCTGATGGTACTCCACCCCAAAGCCACGATTGATCTCACCCAGCGGCTTCATATAAATGTTGAACAGGAGAGGTGAGAGGGCCGACCCCTGTGGCACCCGACAAGTGAGGCCTTACGGAGTCGACCTCTGCCCTCCTGTCAACACTGTCAGCGACCAGTCAGAGAGGTAGGAGGAGAACCACCGAAAAACCGTGTCTCCCACTCCCAACCCCCCCAACCGGTGCAGCAGGATACCATGTTCGATTGTATCAAAAGCCACTGAGAGGTCTAATAAGACCAGGATAGAGGAGCAACCCCTATCCCAGGCCCTCCAGAGATCATCGGCCAATGCGACCAATGCCGTCTCCATGCTGTACCCAGGCCTGAAGCCAGACTGGAGCAGATCCAGATAGACAGTTTCATCCAGGTACCGGAGGAGCTGTTGAGCAGCCACACTCTCAACAACCTTTGCCACGAAAGGAAGGTTGGACGCAACACGATAATTACCTAAAACAGCTGGGTCCAGTGAAGGCTTCTTGAGGAGGGGCCGCACCACTGCCTTCTTCAAGGCGGACGGCATGACACCCTCCACCAAAGAAGCATTCACAATGCCCTGGAACCAGCCTCGTGTCACCTCCTGAGAAGCCAGCACCAACCAGGAGGGACACGGGTCCAGTAAACATGTGGTTGCCTTAAGCCGTCCCAGGATCCTGTCCATGTCCTCAGGAGCAACAGCCTCAAACTCATCCCAGATAATGTTCTTAAGACCGGCATCCATCACTCCGCCTGAACCAACCCAGTCAGAGTCCAGACCGTCCTAGATCTGTGCAATCTAGTCCTGGAAATAACCTCTAAACTCCTCTGCCGAACCCTTTAAGGGGTCATCCCACGTCTCCAAATGGAGGAGGAAGTGGGCCACCCCAAAAAGGATGGTGGGGCGGTTATCCGCAGATGCGATCAGGACGGAGAAGTGGTTATTAGGCCAAGTAGGGTCCCAAGAGAAGACCGATCAGATTTGGAGCGGATGGCTCTCCAACTGCTCTCTAGGTATCTTTTCCGGCGCTTCATCTCCCTCAGCTCCTCGGAAAACCAGGGAGCCAAGGTGGTTCGGTGCCGGGTCAGAGGCCGGAAAGGTGCGACCCAATCCAGGACATCACTGGCCACCTATTCCAGGTGACCGCTAGCTCCTCGACCGAGCCATGGGAGAAAGCTTCAGGAAGTGGCCCAAGCTCCATCTGGAACCTTTTAGGGTCCATCAGGCACCTGGGGCGAAACCACTTAATCTGTTCCGCCTCCCAGCGGCTGGGGGTGGCTGTGAGGAAGTTCAACTAAGTTAGCAAGTAGTCTTCATCATCAGTTTCACCAACAAAGTTGGCCACCAATCTTCAGCAGCAACACACAGGATCAACTACAGAAGCAAAGCAAAGTCGTAGAATATCGAAGGAGGGTAGAGAGCTTCTCAAGTCTGTTTTTATAATAAGCATCCTGGTTCTAAGCAATTAGCATGATTCAGCTAGTCAGCCATTTTGTAAACCAACCAGTTAAGTGCTTAAAGGGACCATAACCCATATAACCCTAACATTCTCCCCTTTGGTTTACAATAATACACATATTTTACATATATATACATTACACTTTACATGTAAAGAATTATAATGTCATTCCATATTTCCTGCATGATTCTTCATGTGTCTGGACACTTTGCGCCTTTGTGAAGTTATCAGCAATATTTTCTTTGCTCTCACAATATTCCAACATTATCAGCTTATTCTCCACACTTTGTCTTACATTCTGGTATCGCAAATCCGTTTGCTTCGATCTGGAATTCACCTTAGCATTAGAAGTCAATTTAATTGCTGCCTGATTATCTTCAAACACTGTTATTGGTTTATCTACCTTTAACTCAAAGTCTAAATACAATTGTTTGAAGTATAATAGTTTTGTGTATAACATAGACAAACATGAGAATTCAGCTTCCATAGTAGACAAACTAATATGTTGTTGTGTAACATCACTGGCAAAACTCGCATCTGTGTAAGTGCTGAGTAATAACTCCCCATCAGGCTCTAGGTATAAAGAATAATTTACAGTTTTCTTTAAATACCTTAAAATCCTTTTGGCTGCCCTTTCGGTGGGGGGCAATATTTCACCCCCAATGACCAATGATGGTTGAAGCTGGCCATATCAGGACACCGGTAACCACAGCCACTCAATCTTGGAGGGGTTGAGCTTGAGTCTGTTCTTCCCCATCCAGGTCCGCACGGCTTCCAGACACCGGGGCATCACTTCCACGGCATTGTTGGGGTGGCGCGGGTTAGAAAGGTATAGCTGCGTGTCGTCGGCGTATTGATGGAAATCCACTCCAAAGCCGTGGATGATCTCCCCCAGCGGTTTCACATAAATATTGAACAGAAGGGGTGAGAGGACCGACCCCTGCGGCACCCCGCAAGCGAGGCGCCGAAAGGACAACCTCTTCCCTCCAGTCAATACAGACTGCAACCGGTCGGAGTTGTAAGAGCGGAACCATCGAAAACCGGTATCGCCAATTCCCAATCCCTCCAACCGGTGCAGCAGGATACCATGGTTGATGGTATCAAAAGCCACTGAGATATCTAATAGGACCAGGATAGAGAAACCACCCCTATCTCTGGCCCTCCAGAGATCATCCACCAACGTGACCAATGACGTTTCCGTGCTGTATCCAGCTCAGAAGCCAGACTGGAGCGGATCTAGATAGACCAATTCCCCCAGGTGCCTGGGGAGCTGATACGCAACCACACTCTTTACAACCTTCACCAAAAAGGGAAGATTGGAGACCGGACGATAATTACCTAAATTAGTGGAGTCCAGTGAGGGCTTCTTGAGGAGGTATCTGACCACCGCTTCCTTCAGGGAGGATGGCAAGAACCCTTCATTCAATGAAAGCCCCACAACAGCCTGGAGTCAGCCTCGTGTCACTTCCCGGGAGGCCAGCACCAACCAGGAAGGGCACGGGTCCAATAAACATGTGATCAGGTTCAGCCGTCCCAGAATCCTGTCCAGGTCCTCAGGAGTCACAGCATCAAACTCAACCCAGCTAATACTCTCAAGTCTAACCTCCGTCACCCCCTCCAAACAATTCCAATCTGAGTCCAAGCCGCTCTGAATCCTATCGATCTTCTCCTGCAGATAGCAGCTGAAATCCTCCGCCCGGCCTCCGAGCGGGTCCACACGACCCTCCCTGTGAAGGAGGGAGCGGGTCACCTGAAAGAGGGTGGCGGGATGGCTATCCACAGAAGCAATAAGGGTGGCAAAATAGGTGTTCTTAACCGCCCTGATCGCACCCAGGTAGGACCTAGTATATGCTCCAACCTGGGCATGATCAGATTGGGAGCAGCTTGTCCTCCAGATGCTCTCTAGGCCTCTTCTGTGGTGCTTCATCACCCTTAGCTCCTCGGTATACCAGGGGGCCTGGGTGATTCGACGCTGGGTCAGAGGCCACAAAGGCACAACCCGGTCTAAGGAAGTCGAGCTTAAGGAGATGATGATCTGACCATGACTGGGGCTCGATGACTAAATCTCCTAATTTCAGATCATCTAACCACTGTCCAGAGGCAAAAATCAAGTCCAGTGTGCGTCTTCCTGTGTGAGTGGGGGCCTGAACTAGTTGGGTCAGGTCCATGGCCATCATGGAAGCCATGAAATCCCGAGCAACTCCTGAGGCCTCCCTCACTGATGGGAGGTTGAAGTCCCCCATGACCAAAAGTCGGGGGTCTCCACTGCCACCCCGGAGATGACCTCGAGTAGCTCTGGCAGGGCCGTTGTCACATAGCAGGGAGCCAGGTACACAATCAGCATGCCCATCTGCCTACCAGGCCCCCATTTCACCAAAAGAGACTCACATTCAGCTACCTGAGGAACAGTGGTCTCCCTAGGCTTCAACACCTCTTTGATTATAATCGCGACACCTCCGTCCCTTCCCAGAACTAATGGAATGCACAGAACCTTGGTGGGCACAATTTTATGAGGGGCACCCCCCCTCTTCACCCAACCCGGTATCTATAATGCCAGCCAGGTCCGCGTCCCCCTCCTGAACAAGATTGCAAATGTGGGGGGCCTTATTAACCACGGACCTGGCATTGCATGCCAACAGCCGCAGACCCTGAGTCCGAAGACCCGTACTGCCCAGAACACAGGATGGGCCTTGGGGGTCAGCACGTGCCAATGCTAATTATAAAGAACAGCATCAACAGTATTATATAGGGTGTAAATATAACCCTTGTTAATTGAGCAGCCAAATCAGAATCCTCAGTTTTCACAGCTGCAACAGGAAAGCAGAGAAAAAAAGTAATTGCTGCATCAATATCTTGCCTTTCTGCGAATCATAAAGATATCAATTGCCTTTGTAGTGACAGATATCACCAGATCTGAGATTGCATCTACTAAGAACACACACACAAAGTCTAAATATCTGACTAACTTTAATCTACTAAAGGTTTGGTAAAGGTTTACTAAAAGCAGCAGCAGCAGCAGCACTTCAGTGGCTTCATCATTGTGTTTGTTCAACTTCCAAAGTAGATCTTGGAATAGGAAATGTCCACTAGCATGTAACAACTTAAATAACCTCTGTTTATAATTCTTCAGTGAAAGAGGCTACAATCTCTGAAGCAAAGTGCCCCATTATTATTATTTCATTTACCATTAAGAAAATCATCTTCATAATTTAAACTCATTATTTCTTGTACCTTTGTGTTGAATGAAACCCTGTCCAATTCCCACATTTTTTTCAAAAAAGACACTTCTCAATTCACGATAAGTTAAGGTCAAGAATCTGTGAATCAGCAAGAAGCAGAAATAACATGAGTAAGCCATAGACATTGCACAACTGTGGCTTGTGCACCACTTACCGTATTTTTCATACCATAAGATGCACTTTCCCCCCAAAAAAAGCATGGGAGATCGCTCCACGGGACGCCAGGAATGCTCCAATTTGGCCTACAGGGCGATCCTTCGACTTTGGAGCATTCCGTGAAGCGATTTCCGTGCACCCAGTAATCATTCCGTGGGATGCTCCAAAGCCGAAGGATCGCCCTGCAGGCAGAACTGGAGCATTCCCAGCACTCTGTGGGTGCGCAGAAATCACTCCGCGGGACGTCGGGAACGCTCCAATTCAGGCTGCAGGGCGATCCTTCAGGCTTTGAGCATCCCACGGAGCGATTTCCGGGTGCACGGAAATCGCTCTGCGGGACGCTCCAAAGCCGAAGAATCGCCCTGCAGGCTGAACTGGAGTGTTCCCAGCACCCCATGGGTGCACAGAAATCAATCCACGGGACGCTCTAAAACCAAAGGAATGCTCAGTTTGGCCTCCAGGCTAGTCTCCGGACGTGGGATCGCCTCGCGGAATGCCTCTGGGCCTCGTGCCTTAGTCACCTCCTGTCTTGACTACTGTAATGCATTCTACATGGGGCTGGATGAAAGCATCCAGAAGTTCCAGTTGGTCCAAAATGCAGCAGCCATCATCCTTCTGTGCAGATCTTGGCGTGCACATGTCTCACCTCAGCGGCAGGAGCTGCATTGGTTGCCAATTTGCTTCTGGGTGCAATTCAAGGTGCTGGTTGTCGCCTTTAAAGCTCATCATGGCTTGGGACCAGGTTATCTGAGAGACCATCTCTTGACGATCCCATTGCTTCAATCTACTAGAGCAGGGAGGCGAGGAATTCCGTCTCCTTAGGAGGTGCATCTGGCGGGACCCAGAAGAAGAGCCTTCTCTGTGGTGACTCCCTTCCTTTGGAACACCCTCCCTGCAGAAATTAGATTGGCCCCCACTTTGACAGTCTTTCAAAAGGCCCTGAAGACTGAGTTTTGCCAGCAGGCCAGGGGAAGACAGAGTGCGATGGTGCCCCCAAAATGACTCATTTTTAAACAAGATAAACGGAATGATTGTGTGTGTTTGTCTGTGTGTGTGTGTGTGTGTGTGTGTGTGTGTGTATGACACTGAAGAAGATGTAAAAACCAGAAATGTAAAAATATAAATGGCGTTCACTATGAAATGTATATACCAATAAAATTATTCAAATGCTACAAAAAATCAAATGGCTCATTTAAACACATACTGCTTGTGTGTGTGGGTGCATATTTTTTATTTTTTTATTCTTTTTCCACATAGATTTCTTTTGCTGCTTAGAGTTGCTGTGAGCAAGCAGAAAGCTAAATCAATCAATCAAACAGCTGAGACTCCACTCTCAGAACTTAGAGCACTTTTGCTGGAGGTTTCAGAAAACAAGATTTTAAAAAGGCACATGCCTTTTTTTTCAAATTATGTTTTTTTAAATCTATACACTTGCATACACCTAAATGTAGGTTACTAAGACATCAACAAAGCTTTAAATGGAAATAGCTCTATGATGAAACTTCTAGATTTCAAGCACAACAGGCAAACACTACATCATTAAGCCCTGTGTTATCAGCAAGCGGAGATATGCGATTAGATTCAACCATGTTGTTCAAGCCACATATGGCCCCAGTTTTGCAGCGATTGCTCCATGGACCATAAGTACCCCAATTAGTAGTAGAAGAACCCGTCAGCACTTTCCCATCTTGGCAAGTGAACTTAATATTATTGACTGCTGTATCATCACCCATTCCTTGAGGGACTTCCACCTGAAGAGCAAAGGATACTAAATGGCCCGTGGCACACTTCTGAATCTTTGTCCAGGCTCCTTGTCTGTAAGAAAATACAATATTCAGAAAAAACATAGAACAATGAAGGGGGCTCAGAGATCTTCTAGTCCAGTCCCCTTCTATAAGGCAAGAACCTTATACCGGTCAAATGACTGTCCACTCTATTTTTCATCATTCAGTGATGAACAGCTCCGAGAGGCAAGCTATTCCATGGATTAATGGTTCTCACAGCCAGAAAATTTCTCCTTAATTCTTGGTTGGATCTCTAACAATCTTCCACCCATAACTTCTTGTCCTCCCCTCTGATGTGTTGAAGAATAAGTCAATCCCCTCTTTCCTCTGACAGCTCCTCAAGTACTGGAAGACAGTGATCATGTCTTCCCCAATCCTTCTCTTCATTAGGCTAGACATATCTAGCTCCCTCAATCGTTTAGGTATGTATGTATCATATTGAGGTGTTTGTCTGCATACATTTAGTGTCCTTCAACCTTGTACTTCTTGGTTGAGAGCTTATGATTAGTGATAAATAAATCAGCTCTATATCTTTCTGTGGAACTAGCTGTTCTTGTGGACCAGAAATAGATTTAGTGGCTTTTTTGCTTCTCAAATTCAGCTGTATTCCTGAAAACCCGCTTAACATTGGAGGTTGAGGAAGGCAGTGATTCTTGCTTTCTCTGACTTATTTACTTTAGATTCAAAATATTAGCACAGATCAGAAAATGTCATGACTAAAAATTATCTTATTTTCTCACGTCAGTTCATGTAGCGTAACATATTTCTGCCACCTCTTCAAAGTCAAACAGACAGACAAATCCAAAAAATACTCACGATCCAGTAGCATCCTCAATTACTTCACCATTTGTGCATTGAAGACGGATGCCATTAACAGATGAGTCATCATTAAGAGAACCTTGAGGTGGCTGAACCTAATACAAAAGAAAAAACAAGACTGCCGGTAGTCCTCAACTTATGAGTGTAATTGAGTCCACAATTGCTCATAAGTTGACCATTAAGCAGGTCATCACACGACTGCACCTGATTTTACGACCAAGCAGGAATTTGGAGGCACCAATCAGTCGGATTGTTTCATACTTCAATGTATGAAATACATCAGGAATTGCGGTCTCTTTTTATTTTCCTTTTTTTAAAATTCTTTCTTAATTACAAATTTAAAAACATCAACATTACAAATATATATAGCAGTTTTTTGTTTTTTCTCCTTTCCATCAAGTAGTTGAGAAGTCATTTAGTAGATCACACTTTCCTCATTTCCCCTTTGTCCTTCCTCATTCATGAATAGTTCCAGGTCATTCTGACATTTAACATTTTACATTATTTACATTGCTCTTATCGTATTCTTTGTCACTGTAGTTTCAAGCCCATCATCGACATACCTATACGTTTTATCCAAATTTGGGCCCTTTCTCTCCTTTCTTTAGTCATATGATTTTGGGCCTTCCAAAAACCACAGTTTGTTGTTTTGTTTGTTTGTTTGTTTTTAAATCTTTCTGTTAGTTTTCCATATAATAAAGTCAGTTCGTATGTTAATGATGACGAGAGAGAGAGAGGGAGAGAAAAAGAGAGATGAGGGTGGAGGGAGGGAGGGAGGGAGGGAGGCAGAGGAAAACTCATATATAGTACTACATTACATTTATATTATGCATTACACTCATATTTCACTCTTTGATGTGGTAGATATTCTTTAGTTCACTGGGGTTTCAAGTTACTTCTTTGTTCACTATTTGTTCTGGGACCCCCAAGTTGAGGTATTCCTGCTTTATATATATATTGTTTGTTTTAGTGCCATTTATGTAACCTTTTCAAACCTCAGTTTAATTATTGTGGAGACATTGCAAAGGAGGAGAAAGGATGGTAATATTTACAATAAACATGTAACGTCTCATTGCCTTGTACCTTCCCTTCTGTTGTTGGGTTCCTTATTCAAGTTATTCCCTCTTTCTTTGTATCTTACTATCCTTCTCCTAATCAGACGAGACCTCAAGGGTTTTTTTTCTTAGTTATTTTGGTCCTATATTAATGAGATCTATCCACTGGTCTGTGAGGGCTGGACTTCCTATTTTGTGTATCCTCTTTCCTTTACTTACTTTTTTTCTCCCCCTTTTCTTTCTTTTCCCTTCTCTTCTCCTTCCCTTCTTCACCTTCCCTTTCTCCTTTTTTCCCATTCCCTCTCCCTCCCTCTTTTCTACTTTCATGTTCACCCCCTTTCTCTCTTTCAATCCTTTAATACTTTCTCTCTTTTCTCTCTTCCTTCACATCTCTTTCTTCATAGATTGTACTACTTACTCTCTTCCCTCTTTAGACCTAGAACAAATCCATTTTCTCCTCCTTCTTCCAACTTTCATCTTATTTTCTTTCTCTGTTCCATCCATTCTTCATTCCCCTCAGTGTTCTACTCTTCCTTTTCTCTTTTCACCTCATCCTTCTACTCCTTGTCCAACTTCCTTACCGTATTTCAATTCCATCCTCCAAATCTTTTCCGCTGATTGTTGTATATGTTGGCTTTCAAACTTTTCCTTATCTAGGGATGTTTGATCTTTGTTTACCCCTTCCTTAATCTTGCTTTCCTTCTTCACCTTCATCTCACGTCCTTTATGTCACCTTCTTCACGTCTTCTCTTTCGTCTTTCTTCTTTCCTTCCCTTTCCCTCTCAACTGTTTGATCATTCTGGTTGTAAGCCAATTTCTAATTTTATCCCAGTATTCTCTTACATGTTTACATGTTCACCACATAGGAGAAATAGGTGCCTGTTTCCTTTTTACAGTTCCAGCATTTGTTTGTGACCTATTTAGTTATTTTGTGGTTTTGTTCCCATAACTGGTTCCATTGTTCTGGTTTAATTCCCCTTTGTATATTTGATTCTAATTTTAGTATGTTCATTCTTATTTGGTCTTTCTGCATTTTTATCATAGTTAAGTAAGTATATAGCTTCCTGATTAGTTTGGTGTCATTTGTTAGCCATATTTTGTCTAGTTCTGTTTTCCTTATGTGTATGCCTGTTTTTTTTTTGTTACCCTGAACATATTTTGAACTGATTTGCTGATATGTCCGCCATGAGAGGTTTATGCCTTACATTCTAAGATCCTCTTTTGACTTTAAGTTCCCAGCTTCATCTATGATTTCTTTATATGTATAGTTCTTTTCTGGATTGGACAGATCTCGATATACGAAATCTTCTGATGTAGATATACAATTGGGGATTATGTTGTATGCCACCCTTTTCATATGGGGTGGAGGGCTGCCCGTATACAGTGATTTTTAAAATATGAGTGGGTTTTACTTTTTTCATAGCCAAAAAAAATCCCACCCCATTTGCAAATCATATCCTTCTAATTTTAAGAGTCTGGTATTTCTGAGTGTGACCCAATCTTTGATCCAAGCTTGGTAGTATTATTCCCAGTCTGGGAGGTCAAATCCACCATTCATTTTATCTTCCTATAGACTTGCTAAATTGATTCTATGTTTTTTACCTTGCCATATAAAACATAAAGCTATTTTATTTAAAATTTAAAAGACTTCTTTTCTCATTTTTATTGGTATAGTTTGGAAGAGAAATATGGGTCTTCAATTGTGAATGCTAAACTGTCCGCGTAAGCCTGGATTTTGTATTCTTCCCCTTTCACCATGAATTTTCTAATTTGCTTTTCCTTCCTGATTTTACTATTTAGGGTTTCTAGGGTTGCGATAAATAGTAAGGGGGATAAGGGGCACCCCTGTCTTTTACCTTTCTCATCTTTTTTTAAAGTTCCTCATTTATTATTATGTTTTCATTTTATTTCTGATATATAGCTTTTATGGCCTTAGTTATCACTCATATCCAATATTTCCAGCAAGTTTGACATAAAGTCTCAAGATATATTATCAAATGCCTTTTTGCTCATCTAGAAATATGACTGCCATTCTTTTTCCTGGTTGCATCCCATTTTGATCTTCGTGAATATTTTCCTTTAGCCACCCTTTCATTCAGGCAGCCACAATTCAAGCAAAAACCTTATAATCTAAATAAAGAGTTTTTACCGAAAACTGGCTCCCTTTCAACACTTCATTTCTTCCGGCTGTCGCAGGCTAATGGCGGTGGAATGTGTGGCGTGGAAAACAGTAGGCTCTGAGAGCTCCAAGCCAAACTGATTTGACAGCTAGTGAATCGGGATTGTTCCAAGCCTGGAACCAAACCCAAAGTTGCGCCGGAGAGTCAATGAAGGGAGGGGGCATTCCACAAACCCAGGAAAGGTGGCAACAATCCTGGGTTTTTGGAAGAAAACTTCTTGTTTGATAGCTGAGCTGTCAAAATACAGTATACAGCCACTTATGAGCTGCGAAGGGAAAAAAAGTAGGCATTTTAAACACAGACTGCAAATGAGTACTGAGACCAGCAGTCAATAATTTGGATGAGCAGATTTACTACTTCAAAAAGATTTTACTACCTGATTAAAGAGAAAGTTGAAAGAGAAAGTTTCCCAGAGAGAAGGGGGGAAATGGCGATAAAAATGGAAGGGTTTAACTACTACAAAGACTTTAAAACACTATAAAGGTTTTAGAGAGAAGAAATAAGAAAAGAATTTTAAACTTAAAAAAAGATTTTTCCATATTTTGTTACTTATTTATTAGAAGATTTGCCTGAGAATAGAACAAACGCAATATATTGTTGTTTGGTATTAAAGAACTGAAAAGATATCTGAGAGATACAGACCTAACATATTGTGGCAACAAAATAGTGGTACTCAAACAGGTACCAAAACTAATTAAAAAAAACATGGGAGAGTATCACTTTTTGACAAGACTGAACCCTGACTCGGGTTTGCTGATTGCTCCCCTTGATCTTTCCCCTCCAGGAAAATACTTTATTTTTATTTATTTATTATTTTTATATTTTTATACCGCTCTTCTCCCCGAAGGGACCCAGGGCAGTGTACAGCCATTTTAAAAACAACAAGAACCACAAAATACAAAAGACATGAC
>JANHFO010020291.1:0-12142 GCA_032468095.1 Pareas carinatus | reverse complement strand
TCCCCGAAAGTAAGACATCCTCCGAAAATAAGACCTACTTACAGTTTTGCCTCTCGCTGAAATATAAGGCATTCCCCGAAAATAAGACCTCTCCAATAATAAGGCCTCCACTCCAGTGCAGCCGAAGCAGACAGAAAGTTCTCGGTGGAAAAATAAGACATCCCCTGAAAATAAGACCTAGCGCATCTTTGGGAGCAAATATTAATATAAGACAGTGTCTTATTTTCGGGGAAACACGGTATAAATCAAACTTGTAAACACTGCCATCTACTGGCTGAATACTACTGTAGTTATTGCACAAAAATATATTCCAGCAATGTATTCCAACACTGCCAATCTCATCTCATATTTGTGGCTATAGGCTGTGTACAATAGAAACAAACCATAAATTATAATTAAATAACATATTATAAAAATAATAAAAACATTAATATTAGCTAAAAAGGCTAGGAGATATGAATACTGTGCTTGATTTGACTTTGCCGCTCTCCCCAAGTTTCTATGTATGTCTTAAATCTGAGTTCTTTATGAAGCTCACCATCCTGGGCTTTGTTAATTCCTTCTGCTTTTCTTCCTTGTTGTGTTTTTTGAAACTGTGCCTCGTTTTAAGAAAAACTCCCATGCTTCCGGCATTTTGTCTCGCTTTATATTTCTGCTAATGGAACATGATTCAGTGACCGTCTTCCTACGATGCTCTGAACCAGAACATGAGCAGAAGTCCAGGGGTTGTGAGAACAATAGCAAAAAAGGCGTCAACTAACCCAGTCAGCCTACCTGTCAGATTGAATTTTAACCCCCAAAACATCCAGTGGAATTAATTAGCCAACTCCACCCAGTCAGCTGTGCAACAGGAAATCCCAATAAGGGGCTAACTAATATTCACTCTCCCCACTATTCAACCAGAATCCCAAATATTTTAATGCTATTTTAATTTGCTGTACACCGCCCTGAGTCCGTGAGGAGAAGGGTGGTATAAAAATCTAATAAAATAAAAATAAATAATAATAAAATATTAAACACCACATTTTCAAGGCACAACATCTCTGGATGCTTGGGGTTCTGTTCTGCTCCCTGCTGCGACGCAAGAGAGGAAAGACATATACATTTTTTTTTAAAATCATTAAATGAAAAATAAATGAATTTAAAAGAAAACAAAAACAAGCACAAACTCAAAGGGCAGACTCAACGGAGCACTGGATCTTCTTCTACTCTCAGTTTTCTCTATTTCTATGAAAACTGAGCAGATCTGGTGGGAGATGAGTAACACCCCCTTTTCCTGATGGTGTTAATCCAGATCCAGTGGATCCCCCCAACCCCAATGCTGGTTCAAAAAGAACAAAGGAGGAGAAGCCGAAGGGTGAGTCTCCGTCCCTTTGCAACAGGGAGACCTGTTGCAAAGAATCATGAAGCTGAAAGGGACCTTAGAGGTCTTGTAGTCCAATCTCCTACGCAAGACAGAAGGCCTTAGAACATCTTAGAGAAATGAATGTCCAGTCTTTTTTTTTTAAATAGCTTTTATTAAACAAATTAGCTTTTATGAATCCAGGGTGCATCTGACTCTATTTCTTATACATATACACTTTCTCTATATATCCACATATACTCTAATTCATATGAATCTCAGGACGGTGTAGTTCTTCCACTGTTTTTACCCCATCAACCACTTGGGGTCTCTTTTTACCAAATCAACCAGAGTCAGGTCTAGAAGAAATGGTCCTCTTTTCTGTCCTTCTCCCTTCTGGAATATGAAATTAGCAGTGAGAGTAGCTATTCAGGGATCTGCTTAGATTAGAAAAGCTTTTATAAGTCACTTACTTCAAAGCTACAATAACCTATGCTTGATTAGGGATGTGGTTTACAACAGAGAGGAGGCCCCCATCTAGTGGTGAACATACGTGGCACACTTATTCACAGTTAAGTAGGACTTAAGGCTTGCACTCAGGTTCAAATTCTATAGAAAATTGGGTATGTGAATGCTATCTGAGGCACTGAATCTGCTAATCTGAAACTACTCTGGCAACTTCCTGCACTGAGTTTAACCCTGATGCTGTTGACTACTTTCTTCTCACATCTGTCTGGACAACAATTTGTCTGAAATGATAGGATCTCCTGCTCAAGGTGTTGGATCTAGATTGATGAACTGGGAGGGATTTCCCGCACCCGGGAAACTGATTGGCAGAGCACCAGATTTGATTTAGTTTAAAGAGTGGAGCCCGGGTGGGTAACGCTCAGTTCCTGTTTACCACTATAACCAAATAAAGCATTACATTGTATCAGACCCTGCCTCGTCTTTACGAACCCCGCTCACCCAGATCTAACACTGGCAACGAAGAGGGCCACAAGACAACAGGCTGAGATGATCCAACCATCGGGATCAAACAACGCAGCAGCGTCAAACTCAGAAAACCCGACACGCGAAACTCAAACCGCTAACCGAAAAGAGGAACCATCGCAAGATAACCTGGCAGCACGCAACTCATCGCAAGCACCTTTCGACCCTGCCTTTGACCCAGGCACAGAGACATGGGAAGAGTACATGGAAAGGTGCGATTGATACCTGGACACTAATGATCTAACGGACCTGCCCGACAAAAAGCTGAGGACGCTTTTCCTCAGCCACTGCAGAAAAGCAGCATTCAGGTCAGCAAGAGTGATCACCGCACCAAATCCGGCCAGCTCCCTCCCTTGCAAAGATTTAATAGAAGGTCTAAAAAAATACTTTTTGCCGCCATCCGCAAAACTAGTCCGGAGGTTCGAGCTCAAACACACAACCAGCGCAAGAGCCCATCAATCAGTATATTGCAGCCCTAAGAGTCATCGATGTTAACTGTGGCTTTCCCGACATGAACGAGGGATTACTCGACCAGTTCATGTACAGGCTGAGGGATAAAAATCTTAAATGGAGATTGATGACTAATCCCAAAATAATGCTGCAGATCGCGGTTGAAAAAGCGAGCGTAGCCGAAACCTCGGTGAGAGCAGAAAACCAGGTGGCGAAAATTCCTGATGAAGAGGATCGACCAGCTAAATCAACCCACAGACCCTGCCTCGTTTTTACGAACCCCGATCACCCCGATCTAAAAGTAGGGTCTCCTGCTCAGCAAGGGGATTGGACTAGAAGACCTTCAAGGTCCCAATTCTATCTTCTATGTTCTACTTGTTGCTCCCATGTCCACAGAAGGGACACGAGTACTCAAATCGGTTATTTTCCAAGTAACGAGAAGATGCCTTCACTAAAGTTCTATAATGCTTTCCCTCATGACTGAGTAAAAAAATGCCAACACTTGAAGATCGCAAATGACCATATTGTATCCCTTGAGGCTAAATGCAACTTAAAGGGAAATTCCTAGTAAGAAGAATCACAGTGAAAGCAAACAAAACACCTGGAAGTATACATCCTGGATGGTGCAGTGGTTAAAAGCAGCCCTGCAGGCATCACCAGGCGGGCTTTTTACCAGGTTTGCCTGGTGCGCCAGTTGCGTCCCTTTCTAGATCGCAACACCATGAGGACAGTCACTCAGGCACTCGTCACGACCCGACTGGACTACTGTCACACTCTCTACATGGGACTCCCCTTGGATCGCATCCAGAAGCTCCAACTGGTACAGAATGCGGCCACGCGAGGGGTTATGGGGGCCAGTGGTAGGGCCCATGTGGCCCCCCTCCTGCGCTAGCTGCACTGGTTGCCGGTGGGCTTCCGGGTGCCCTTCAAGGTGCTTGTTATGACTTTTAAAGTGTTCCATGGCTTAGGACTCAGCTATCTACAGGACCGCATTCTGCCGGCAAATACCTCCCACTGACCCGTTCGCTCCCATAGAGTGGGCCTCCTCAGGGTGCCGTCGGCTGGTGACCCCCAGGGGGAGAGCCTTCTTTGTGGCGGCTCCCACCCTCTGGAATGATCTCCCCCCAGTGATTTGTCTTATCTCAGACCTCCGTGCCTTCTGCTGAGCTATAAAAACGCACTTATTTACCCAGGCCAGTCTGGTCTCACCACACCTTCTTTCTGCTCTCAAACCATTATTAATTTTATCCAAATTCTATAATCTTATTTTTAATTCATATTTGTTATAAATTGGTTTTAAATTCAGATTTTAAATTCAGCCATTGTCGTGTATATATTTTAGTAATTTTATATGTGTTGTATGTTATTATTTGCTATTTTTAATCTGGCTGTGCACCGCCCTGGGTCCCTTCGGGGAGAAGGGTGGTATAAAAGTTTTGATAAATAAAAATAAAATAAATAAATAAATGGATATTCCAGTCTTTTTATAAATACACCTAACTCTTAATTATATAGTACTTGGGATTCCATTGAATTGAACAAATGAGTAACTCGACTATCTTGGAACTGCTTCTGCATGCATACATACTGCATACAGTATATACCAGTGTTCCCCAACCTTTTGGACCTCAGGGACCACTAAATTCATAATTTAAAATCCTGCGGACCACTAATATGATTTTTTTTAAAGATACCTACATTTGTAAAAGAATGATCAGAGAACTTCCATTTTATTAATATAAAAGGCACCTATTTAATATAACAAAACTAAAAAGCTTATTTAATTATAACAAAATCATAACTGCTTATTTAATCATAAAATCTTTAAAGGTTGTTTAATTGTAGCAAAATTATTAAAGTTAATTCAGTTAATTTTTTACTAATTAATCTTACTTTAATAATTTTGCTAGAATTAAATGACCTTTAAATGAACTTGTTACAATTAAATAAACATTTATGATTTTGTTATAATTAAATAATATTTTTAAATTTTGTTATATTTATAATAAAATGTGCCTTTTATATTAATAAATGGAAATTCTCAGATAATTATTTTACAAATGTATCTTTTAAAAAAATTCATATTGGTGGTCCGTGGGATTTGAAATTATGAATTATAGTGGTCCCTGAGGTCTGAAAGGTTGGCGACCACTGCTTTAGAGGGATTAAGGGCTCCCTTTCCACCAAGTAATGGCGGTGGCAGCTGACATGCGAGTAATGGAAGGGGACATCAACAATTATGGGGGGTGCGGACAACCACAAGGTGGGGGGGGATTGCTGGGGTATGCAGGGGCGTCGCTAGGCTGGGTGCGGGTGAGTACGTGTTGCAGTGTTGGCACTTTGCGATACATAACTGGATTTTGGGTTGCAGTTTGGGCACTCGGTCTCTAAAAGGTTCACCATCATTGGTATAGCAAATTCAGAGGATCCAATGTGAATGTCTTTATTCCAGCTAAACATTCAAAAATGGAGATGTTGGCTAAATGGAAGTCAAGATGCAATGGTCCCCTGGAGTTAGAGATTCACCGTTCCTGAGCTTTACTTTCTCTAAATAGAAGAACAAAACAATTCTTGGCCAAGAAAGAAAGGTGTAGTAGAACCAACTATAAAACCGTACAGTTGGACCTAACATTACTGAAAGAGTTTTCTTTTTAAATTCTGTATTCTTCTCAGGCTCTTTGCTGTACAGCTCCCTGCTTTCTATAGTAAAGTAGCATTGTGAGTTTCATGAAAAGAGAATGGAAAAAATTAGAAACCTAAATTATCCTGGTTCTGCATGATATCTGGGCACTTTAGAATAGTGTTGCACTTCCCCAGTACACAGTCTAATATTTTTCTTGGACTCACAGCTTCTACTTGAAAAGCAGGTAGCAGCTGTGACCAAGAAGGCCTTTGCACAAATCCATCTATTGCATCAATCCAATTGAGCCTGATATTAGAACTGAAGGTTTCCCTGTCAGTCACTCACAGGGGCTGCCCTTGAGGGCTATTTGAAAACTACAGTGATTCAAAATACAGCAGTGAGGAGAGTCACAGGCATGCCTCAGTATGCTCATATGTCATCACTACACTGTGACCTGAACTAGTTCCCAGTTGGCTTTTGGACACAATTCAAAATGGTGGTTATCACCTATAAATCCACTTATTACAATTCTTAAGCCCTTTGCAGCAAATAATTCTATGAATGAAGCAGGAATTATTTTAGAAGGTAAGAGTCACTAAAACATGGGGTACATTGGTACAAAGCACTTTGGGAAAAGTATCTGAGCTGTGCTGTCTGAGGACATAGGAATTATGTGATGTAATGACTGCATGGACAGAATTCTCAGTTTTCCTCTTTGATGGATGAGAAAACTGTTTGGAGGCCAGAAAAAAATTATGATGATCAGGGAATTGCTGGAAAAGCTGTGGCTCAGAAGAAAGATTTTGCATCATGCCATTGGCTTTAGAGCTAGTGTGAACATATTTCATTCAACCATTTGTAATAGAGACAGCAAGCAAGAACTTGGTTCCTCTCTTTATCTTTGTTTCATTCCAAAATTATTACTCCCAGCCAGAGCCATGAAGGGCTTTCAAAGTAACAATGGAAGACTTGAATTGTACTCAAGAAGCAATTAGGAAACACTGCAGCATTTACTAAAGGTGTTATATGGGCAAACTGAACGGTACCTGACTAACTCAATCAGAATAGAGCTGGATGTGACCTTGGAGGTCTTCTAGTCCAACCATCTGCTCAAACAGGAGACTCTACCATTTCAGATAGGTGGCTGTCCAGTCTTTTCTTAAAAGCCTCCAGTGATGAAGCACCTACAACCTCTGAAGGCAAACTGTTCCACTGGTTAATTGTCCTCACTGATAAGAAGTTTCTCCTTAATTCCAAGTTGCTTCTCTTCTTGATTAGCTTCCATCCATTTTTTGTCTTCTCTTCTGGTGCTTTGGAAAATAAGTTGATCCCCCTTCTTTGTAACAGCCCCTCAAATACTGGAATAATGCTATCATGTCACTCCTAGTTCTTCTTTTCTCAAAACTGGTCATACCCAAATCCTTCAACCATTCTTCATATGTTTTAGTCTTCAGGCCTTTAATCATCTTAGTTGCTCTTCATTGCACTTTGCACGTCTGGTCTTGGTGACTGACCCAGATTGAATATTGAATTTCTCTATGAAATGCTATACCCTAAAGGACTTGAACATAGGCATATACTGTTCTGGACTGATAAATATACATCAAAAATGTAAGTAAAAAATGCAAAAATTCTTATTTTGCAAGGGAGAAGTTACTGTATTATCTTTGAAATCAGTATTCAACTAAGGGAGACAATTTATGTATATGTGTTTTGTTTTATTTATGCACTTTTTTGGTGTAGTTTTGTTTAGCTTTGGATCCTTTCTGCAGGGGCCAATAACTCGCACCCGATAGCCAGAGATGAGATCAACTGGCTATATCAGGCCGCCGGAAGCCACAGCCACTCGATTTTGAAGGGGTTGAGCCTGAGCCTATTTCTCCCCATCCAGATCCACACAACTTCAAGACACTGGGACATTACTTCCACGGCATCGTTGGGGTGGCCTGGGCTGAAGATGTACAGCTGAGTATCGTCAGCGTACAGATGGTACTCCACCCCAAAGCCACGGATGATCTCACCCAGTGGCTTTACATAGATGTTGAATAGGAGGGGCGAGAGGACTGACCCCTGCGGCACCCCGCATAGCAGGTGCCTCGGGATCGACCTCTGCCCTCATGCCAACACTGTCTATGACCGATCGGAGAGGAAGGAGGAGAACTACCATAAAACAGTGCCTCCCATTCCCATCCCCTCCAACCGGCACAGCAGGATACCATGGTCGATGGTATCGAAAGCCGCTGAGAGATCTAACAAGACCAGGATAGAGGCACATTCCCTATCCCGGGTCCTCCAGAGATCATCCACCAACGCGACCAATGCCGTTTCTGTACTGTACCCAGGTCTGAAGCCGGACTGGAGCGGGTCTAGATAGACACTTTCCTCCAGGTGCCATGGAAGCTGATAAGCCACCACACTCTCAACAACCTTCACCAAAATGGGAAGGTTGGAGACTGGACTATAATTCGCTAAAACAGTCAGGTCCAGGGAAGGCTTCTTGATGAGGGGTCTCACCACCGCCTCTTTCAAGACAGCTGGCACAAACCCCTCACTTAAAGAAGCCTCAATCACCCCCTGGAGTCAGCCTCGTGTAACCTCCCGGGAGGCCAGCACCAACCAGGGACATGGGTCCAATAAACACGTGGTGGCCTTCAGTCGCCTTAGCAACCTGCCCATGTCCTTGGGAGTCACAGGGTCAAATTCCCGCCAGGTAATAGACTCAAGACCTGCACTCATCCTCCCCTCCGGAGCATGCTTGTCAGAGTTCAGACCCCTCCGGATCTGATTGATTTTATTGTGCAGATAACAGCCAAAGTCCTCAGCACGATCCTCCAAGGGGTCCTTCTGCACTCCCAAATGTAAGAGGGAGCAGATCACCCTTAAAAGGGCGGCTGGGTGGTTATCTGCTGACACAATCATAGAGGTGAAGTAACTTCTCTTCGCCTCCCTGATTGCCCCTAGGTAAATCCTAACATGTGATTTAGCCAGGATTCGATCCGATTCGGAGCGGCTGGCCCTCCAACTGCTCTCTAGGCATCTTTTCCGGTGTTTCATCTCCCTCAGCTCCTCTGAGAACCACGGAGCTGGGTTGATTCGGCGTCGGGCCAGAGGCCGCAAAGGCACGACCCGATCCAAGACTCCGCCAGCCACCCTGTTTCAAGTGGCTACCAGCTCCTTGGTCGAGCCGTGAGGCAAGGCCTCAGGAAATGAGAATGTAACTTATTTGGAAATCAGAAGAAAACGTATGAAATAGAATGGAAACTGGGAGAAAAATCAGTAGCATAACATATTACTGAAAATTAATGCATGCATACAAAGCAGTATTCACACAACCTTTGTCCACATGATCTGAACCTGGAAGTTTTATAATTGCAGACATTTTCACATTAGGAAACATTTTCTCAAGTCGGCTTTTATGAAAAATGGTACAATAATACATAGATATCAATGTGTAATTATCAACACTTTTTATATATATTCAAAGTTAAAAAGATTCAATCAACGGCATGTTCCAAGAAAAGCATATTTTAATTCGATATTCTCATAACAATTTAAAAAGAGAAAGGAGGTGTCCAAAACACCACTCCCTCTCAAAAATAGCCTTTAAAGAACCCATGCCCACCAAACAAGGAGGGGCACTCTGTATATATATTTCTATTTACTAAAGGACAGGTCTATTTCATAATCACCTCCAGCTGTATCTATCATCGGACCTGCAAACAGATCCATTTGCTTCATGGATAACTGGATAGGCTGATATGATTCCAAATGGTCCTTCAGTTAATATGGCCCTAATTTATGTAGAAATTTAGGTCAAAAACAGTATTTTAAGAATATGTATTTCAATATTATACTTATTGCAGCTGAAGTTGAATTGGATTAGAAAATTTCACTAAGTAATTATCAATTTATTAAAACTGGACCTATCCCAGAATTCAGGCAGGGGAAATGAAAAATGAATTATGTGGTTGGAATTCTTTTTGTTGGAAACATCTCAAGAGGATCATTGCCTGCATCATCTCCTGCATCTCATTCATGGAACATTCATGGGAATATCTAATAAAAGTTTATTTTTTGCAGATTTAGATGTTTCATAGTGTCCCGCTATAGCCAAATGATGAATAATTTCCACTTTCAATGAGTTATCTCTGAATTACTCTTCTGTTGCCAAGAACCAGTACGTTAACAAGTTAATCACAGATTGTGCAGATCTAAGTTGAAATCCCTACTTGACTATGGGGCTTGGACTCTGATTTTGGGCTTGTTGCTCTTTAACACTACCCTGTAGTGTTGTAATGGATATAAAGTAATGGATATAAAGTAAGTAAATCACTACACACAATAAAACAAATTTTCAGAGAAAATACAATGAATAAATGCAGCAATACATTTTAAAAGGTGTTTTCATTTGTTTTTACAGGTACACATTTAGTGACCTGCAATTGGCATCCACAACTCAGCCATTAAGCAAAGTGGTTGCTAACTGAAATCACAACTGTGCTTTCCTTCATTTTACAGACCTGCAAAGTTTGCAAATGCAAGCATTGGTTATAGTTAGCTTCTTATCATTGTTGCAACTGCGAATGGTCACTAAATGAGAACTCCCTGTAATGTTATATGGCACTTGGAAGCTTAGTTTAAGAAAACCTAACATTACTCTGGATTTCAAGGAGTCAGTCTGTCAGTGATACCCTGTTTCCTCGAAAGTAAGACATCCTCCGAAAATAAGTCCTACTTACAGTTTTGCCTCTCATTAGGGTCCTATGAAAAAAGAAGCCCAAAGAACTCCATCGTATTGTGAACACCTCTCCAGCCTCAAGGAGAATGTCAGTTCCAGGATTACGAGACCTTTCTTTCTAAATAAATGTGGGACAGTGTTGTGGTTGCTACAGCAACCATGAAATCGTCCAGCAACAGAATTAACATTATTTCCCTTTTGTGACATCAAGAAGATCATATTGCTTACTACAAGTAACTGGGAATTATTTGAGCAATATCAGAAGATTATTCTGGGACGATAAAGTGAAAGAATATCTCTGTCCTTTGACGGAATAGCCTCATCTATATTTTCTGCATGGAAAATGATGAACAAACTTCAGTTGTGCAGCCACAACTTTGAATTATAGAATTAATGGCTGGAAGATACTGTGGAGATCATCTAGGCCAGGGATCCTCAACCTTTTTCGGTTGGCAGCCTGGTGCAGGGTGGCGGGGATAGGGGGGGTGCACGCGCATGCACGTGCCATTTGTACACATGCATGTATGTGCCAATTGTGTCAATTGTGCGCATATGCATGCGAGTGGTGCTTTGCAAAGAGGCTGTGCACATCATGTGCTAGTGCACATATAACAGCCCACGACTCATGGGATCCAGTTGCCACTACATCCAAGATGGTGGAGCATTAGCACGCTGTGGCCCCGAGCTCCCGGTATTCTTTTCTGGTGCTTGGAATAATGTGTCTATGGAGGAGTGTGCATAGTGCAGTGCAAGGGGCAAAATTTGCCTAAACCCATGTAGAGCTGATAAACATCAGAATGGCAAGTCAATCGGGGATTACCAGCAATTTTCAGCAGGTAATCTGCATAGCCAGGTCTCCAGGATCTCCATGAATTGTTGTCTGCTCAGGAAGGTACAAACAGTAAAAACATTCGGTGGACAGGGAGGGTGGCAGAGAGCCCTCACTCAATGAAGCCCCCACAATAACCTGGAGCCAGCCTCGTGTCACATCCGGGGAGGCCAGCACCAACCAGGAGGGACACGGGTCCAATAAACATGTGGTCGGGTTCAGCCGTCCCAGGATCCTGTCCAGGTCCTCGGGAGTCATTTAAGATGTTTAAAATTATTAATTTGTTATTTTTGTGAAGATCTATTTAGAATGTTTTATTAAATATGAAATTAATCAAAAGTTTTAAGAAAATGAACTTTAAAGTTGGATAGATGGTTGGATAAGTGATGGAAGTAGTAGGTGTGAAATAACATTAATAAACATGATAAGAATTGATGAAAGAACTTTGAATTGTATGTCCAGCAGGCTGATGTTGATGGAAATATATAAGCATGTTATTTTTTGTTTATATATGAGTAAGGTAAAAATGGAAGCGGAAGTAGCTGCAGATCAAGTCTGCTGATTCGGCTTCGAAAGCAGCCCCACAGACCAGCGCTGCCTACTGTCTTTCTGATGAATGCCAGATCCCTTGTCCACAAAATCAAAGAACTAGAGCTGCAGCTGCAAGCAAACAGGCCCCTCCGTGAAAGGTGTGTGATGGTTGTCACGAAGACCTGGCTAAATTCATCTGTACCTGATGCAGCAGTGGGGTTAACTAGCTGGGTCATCTATCACTGCAACAGGAATGGCAACTCCGGTAAGAGCAAGGGAGGAGGACCCTGTATTTATATGCATAGTGACTGGTGTGTTAACAGCAGAGTAGCCTATACCTACTGCTCCCCAGCTGTGGAACTGATAACTGTCACATGTAGGCCATTTTATCTGCCCAGAGAAATCACTGTGATAATTATTATACCTGTTTCTATTCCACCTGATGTCAATGTCAGCTCTTGTTGTGACTGGGGACTTCAATCAAGCTTGTCTAAAGACAGTTCTCCCTATGTTTGTGCAGTATGTGCAGTTCTCAACCAGAGGGAAAAACACCTTAGAAAAAGGCATACAGGTCGGTTGGAGGTATTTGCTGGCAGAATGCGGTCCTGTAGAAAGCTGGGTCCTAAGCCATGGAGCGCT
>JANHFO010020198.1:0-12150 GCA_032468095.1 Pareas carinatus | reverse complement strand
GTGGGTGTGTGTGTGGGTGCCAACAGCCATGGGGGGGGGTTGTGTGGGGGTCACCGATGGGTGCGGGGGGTGCCGATGGCCATGCGATAAATAAGTGGCTTTTGGGTTGCAGTTTGGGCACTCGGTCTCTAAAAAGTTCGCCATCCCTGCCCTAGATCAGTGGTTGCCAACCTGTGGGCTTGGACCCACCGGTGGGCTGCGAGAAAATGTTGGTGGTCTGCAGGAAAATCTGGAGATTATTTGAATTTTTTTTTGTATAGTTGTATGGTTCCTCTGATTGTGTGTGTCTGCCTGTTTTTGTCTCTCTCTGTGCATGTGTGTATCTGTCTGTCGCTCATTCTCTGTGTATGTGCCTCTCTCATTCTCTCTCTTTCTGTCTCTCTCTTTCTCTGTGTGTGCATCTCTGTCTCTGTGTCTCTCTCATTCTCTCTCTCTCTCTCTCTCTCACAGCAACAAATACCACACTAAAATGTTGAATACTTAAATAAGCTTCAATTATTTTGTAATAATTAAAATAACGTTAATAATTTTGCTACAATTAAACAACCTTTAAAGATTTTGTTCTGATTAAATTATCATTTATGATTCTGTTATATTAAATAGGTGCTTTTTATATTAATAAAATGAAATTTCCATGATCATTATTTTACAAATGTATCTTTTTAAAAAATTAATATTAGTGGTCCGCGGGATTTAAAATTGCGAATTTAGTGGTTCTCGAGGTCCAAAAGGTTGGCGACCGCTGGCCTAGACCATTTCAGACAGGTTGCTGTCCAGCCTCTTAACATGCACAAATGATGTACCTCCCACAACTTCTGGAGGCAAGTCACAACTCTTCCCATTGGTTGTCGGTGCTAATCTTTCCACAAAACACCCGTTCCTGGTGTGCTACCAAAAAGAAGTTCCTGAAAACAAGGCCTGCTTTCCGATTACAGGTAGTCCTCGACTTACGACCAAAATTTTGAGCACAACATTTCTGTTGCTAAGCGAGACCATTGTTACGTGAATTTTCCTCCATTTTACAACCTTTCTTGCCATGGTTGTTAAGTGAATCACTGCAGTTAGTCACACAATCATTAAGTGAATCTGGCTTCCTCATTGACTGCTTGTCAGAAGGTTGCAAAAATGGATCAGATGACCCTGGGACACCACAACCGTCATAAATATGAGTCAGTTGCCAAATGTATGAATTTTGATTACGTGATGATAGTGCAGTGGTTGTAGGTGTGAAAAATGACCATAAGTCCCTTTTTTTCCAGGGCCGCTGTAACTCCAAACAATCACTAAACGAACTGTCGTAAGTCGAGAACTACCTGTATTAAGCCCTTTAACCAGCCCTTTGTAAACTCTTGATTCTTCAGTTAGAAAAAAAAGATCCTAACAATTTGTAAGTAGATTCAGCCCTTTAACAGTTTAAAAAATGTTTCGCAATCGGTGAGAAGCCAAAATTGTTGTATCCTATGAATCAACATTTATTTAGGGAGGATGTTATGTGTGGATGTAGGTTTCTTTTTTTTAAAAAAGAGACTTTTTTAGTTAATGTTGTGTTTTTAATTTTTTTAATTTTTTGTTTCTTCATAGTTTGCATTTTTATCTTTTTTCAATAAATCTTGTTTTGCTTTGTTTTTTTTAAAAAAGGATCCTAATGCTTTTCAGGTAGTTAGTACCTGTTTAATTTTTAGAATTCAAAATTTTGCAAAATGAATTTTCATTTCATTGGGTGTTAGTTTCATTTTGCCTTCCAAGTGTTGTGTGAAGGTGGTCCGGAGACCGACCCCTGGCTGTGAAGGAGCCACTGGCTTGCCTTGTCATTAATCTTCTGACTTTGTTAGCATGTCACACCTTCTCGATTCTTTGACGAAGCGGTTAAATTACCCTGTTTCCCCGAAAATAAGACCTAACCAGAAAATAAGACCTAGCCAGATTTTTCAGGATGCTTGTAATAGAAGTCCTACCCCAAAATGAAGTCCCAGTTCAGATTGTCAGTCAGATGGATGCATTGAGTGCCGTATTTCCCCCAAAATAAGGCCTCACCAAAAATAAGCCCTTAAAGTGTCTTTTGGAGCAGAAATTAACATTAGACACGGTCTTATTTTCAAGGAAACACTGTAGTAGATCAGGGAAATGCTGTGGACATACTGTGTTTCCCCGAATTGGTGAGTTTGGTTGACCTCCAAGGTCTCTTCCGGCCCTATGATTCTACCTTAAAGCATGCTGGCTGGGGAATTCTGGGAGTTGAAATCAGAGGGAGATTCAGTCTGGAAATATGGAGGAATTTTCAGAAAGTGAACGATTAAACAGTGGAACGGCTTGCCTCAAGAGGTTGTAGTGCTCCATCACTGGAGGCCATTTGTCTACGATGGTATAGGTAGGATCTGCTACTCGAGCAGGGGGATGGACTAGAAGACCTCCAAGGTTCCCTCCAATTCTGTTATTCTGTGTTCTGTGCCCTGTGTTCTAAAAATGGTTGCCCCACCATGACCGTTTCGCCCAGTCAAAGATTATGCACAGGCCAGCAGAGTTTTAGCAGCGTATCAGTCGTCTCAAAATTAGCTAAGCGTCTCTCATCTCTTTGCCTACTTGCTTCTCCCTATAGCAGTGGTGGCGAACCTATGGCACACGTGCCACAGCAGGCACACAAAGCCCTCTCGGTTAGTGCATGAACCAAGTCGCCCCAGCATCACCCCAGAGCTGAGCATGCTCAGAAAGAGAGTAGTGGCACCGGATGATGATGTCACAGATGCTCAGAGAGTAGCGGCGCCAAGAGATGATGTCACAGGGCCCTGTGCATGCTCAGAAAGAGAGTAGCAGTGCCAGGAGATGATGTCACAGGGCCCTGTGCATACTCAGAAGGAGAGAAGCGGCGTCAGGAGATGATGTCACAAGCCACAACTCATTAGCTGTGACTCATCCGCGCACTCGGTGCCTAAAAGGTTAGCCATCACCGCCCTGTAGGTATGTTCTATGGAACAATGTAAGCTAAAATCTTGTAGAACAAAGCTTGACAAGGGGAGAAATAGAGAACTGACACTTTGATGGAGAAAGCTGGCACTAGCAATTTACGCTTGCAAGTAAAGGCTGTTGCACAATGAATAAAAGAGGTTTCACTCTGTCCTGTACCTCCACCCACATTGAATTTGCAATGCTAGCTTTTAAAATGTGTTTCTGTGTGTGCGCGTACGCGTGTGTGTATGTGTCTTCCCCCCCCTCCAACAGCTCAGTTTTTACAGGTAGTCCTCTGCTTAACAACCATTCATTTAGTGACCATTTGAACTGACAACGACCTATGACTAATTTTCAATACTCTGTGATCATTGCAGAATCCCTGGGGTGTGTGTGTGTGTCACATGATCAAAATCCAGATGTATGACCGTTGCAACGTCCTTGTTGTGATCAAAATTCAGGCCCTTGGCAACCATCTCGCAGTGTCCTGGGTCACAGGCCCCCCTTTTGGCAACCTTTTGACCAGCAGAAGTCCATAGTGGAAGCCAGATTCACTTCCCAACCGTGTTGCTAGCTTAATGACTGCCAGGATTCGCTTAACAACTGTAGGCAAGAAAGGCTGTAAAATGGAGCAAACTCACTTAACAAATTGTCTTACTTAGGAATGGAAAGTTTGGGTTTACTCATGGTTAAAAGTCGAGGACTACCAGAATTGTTCTCGATGTCCGCAAACGGTGGTGGCTGCAACCATTGTTCGATCCAACTCGGCTCGAGTCGCCCTCAAGAATGGAAGTTGAGACCATAGTTTGATGCTCTCCACAACAGGTTCCACAAGAAACCCAGTTCACCCCGTTTTTCAACCTTTCTTGTCACGGTTGTTAAGTGAATCACCACGGTTGGTAAATTAAGTAACACGGTTGTTATGTGAACCTGGTTTGATTTGACAGGTAGTCTTCAATTTAACAGCAGTTTGTTTAGTGATTATGACTGCTTTTCACACTTACGACTGGTGGTTCTACTTAACGACCGTTGCAGCATCCCCATGGTCATGTGATTAAAATTCAGACGCTAGGCAACCATCTCATTTATGACGATTGCAGTGCCCTGGGGTCACATGATCCCCTTTTGCGACCTTCTGACAAGCCAAGTCAGTGGGGGGGGCAGATTCACTTAACGGCTCTATTTCTACCTTAACAACTGCTGTGATTCACTTAACAACCATGGGCAAGAAAGCATGTAAAATGGGGCAAACCTCAACCAATGTCTCCCTTAGCAGCATAAATGTTGGGCTCAATTGTGGTCGTAAATTGTAAGTCGAGGGCTACCCGCAGAGAAAATAATGTATGCAACCCCTGCCTTCTGCTTTCTGTGCAAAGATTTCGAATACTCTTCAAGGGTAGCCCCACGTGGAGCATATTGCAATAGTCCAGATGTGAGACAACCAGAGGCCCTGAGGGACTGACAAGCATTTCATTGCAGCCCGCTTCATTCACGAGAGAGGATCCCACACATGGATTACCAATTGCACGGAGAGATTAATTGCATGATACGATCGCTCGCGGGTTTGCCCGATCGAACCAGAGATGCATGTGGGATGGTGATGAAGCTGTTCCTTACTTGACGTTTCTTCCCCCTGAAAATAAGCTGGCTTCCTTTGTTGTTGAAAATCTCTTCCTCTAACTCTCAAGGGCAGGTTAACCTCTGTGTGTGTGTGTGTCTGTTTTAATGTTTAGCTCATAATTCAGCTTACATCAGAATCAGAATTTATTTTTGCCAAGTGTGTAAAGGACACGCAAGGAATTTGTCTCCGGTGTACATGCTCAATACCTACATACATACAATAAACAACGGTGATTACAATCAAAGCTATATTCCTAATTGTTTGTATATAGAAGCATAGGATTCATTCATAGTCATAGTACGTATAAGCTGCAATCGACAAACCGTAATCCTAATCATGAACACAATTCACAATCATAAGCACATTCATCATATCTTCATGTTATAAAGTACAATCATCCTGTCACAAAACACTCTCCTCATTAACAGTGTTGTGTAAGTCAGCGGTTTAGCAGATTGATGACATGAGAGAAGAAACTGTCCTTGTGTCTAGGTGTTTCGGTTAGCAATGCCCTGTAGGGGAGACGTTCGAACAGATTGTGTCCAGGGTGTGAGGGGTCCGTAATTATTTTCACCGCTCTCTTTTTGGCTCGTTCAGTGTACAGGTCTTCAATGGAGGGGAGTTTTGTAGCAATTATTTTTTCCGCAGTTCTGATTATTCTTTGAAGTCTATGTTTATATTGTTCTGTTGCATTGCCAAACCAGACATTAGGGAACTACTGATTTAGGGAGCCTTAGCTCTGGCTTCCTGGTACGCTCTGAGCTTGGCTGCTGTCATCTTCAACGGTAGTTTTCTTGCAGACGTTTCATCACCCAACTAAGTAACTTCATCAGCGCTAGTGGTCACCGAGCTGCCTTTCAGGCCTGAGGCGGAATTAGAACTCACCTTCCCCTGATGATTGGCCCAAAGTCCCCCAGCTGGTTTTCATGCTTCAGGTGGGACTAGAACTCACTGACATCTGGTGGTTGGCCCAGAGTTACCCAGCCAGCTGTCCTGCCCACGGCACAGCTATTTATTTATTCTTATTTATATGCCATCCTCTCCATAGACTCAGGGCGGATTACAATAAACAATATAAAAAATTTACATAGATAACAAAACAAAAAATAAAAAGACTTAAATTACAAGTAAGGATAACTAAAAATAAACAGAAAAAACAATCATCTTACACCATGCATGCTTAGATCACAGGTGATCAATAACCTCAAGCCTGCCGGAAAAGCCGGGTCTTCAAAGCTTTGCGAAAAGCCACTGGGGTGGGGACGGTCCGGACCTCCGGCGGTAATGGGTTCCAGAGAACTGGAGCAGCCACAGAGAAGGCCCTTCCTCGCGGTCCCGTAAATAGACTGGCCCCAATCCATGGAGGGCTTTAAAGGTGATCACCAACAGGGAGCCAGTGCAGCTCGCGGAGAATTGGTGTGATGTGGGTGTACCTAGGCAAACCCACAATAGCTCGCGCGCCCGCATTCTGGACTAACTAGAATTCACTGTCTCCTAGTGATTGGCCCAAAGTCACCCAGCCAGCTTTCATGCCCAAGTCAGAACTAGAACTCACTGGTGTTTTGGCCTAAAGTCAGCCAGTTGGCTATCATACCTAAGATAGGACTAGAACTCCCTTTCTTCTGGTGATTGGCCCAAAGTCCCCCCAACCAACTTTCATGGCCAAGACTAGAATTCATTGTCTTCTGGTGATTGACCCAGCTGGCTGTCATGCCTAAGATGGGACTAGAACTCACCGTCATCTGGTGTATTGGTCGAAAGTCACCCAGTCGGCTATCATGTCCAAGGCAGAATTAGAACTCACATCCTGTCAGCTGTCATACCTAAGGTGTGACTAGAACTCCCTGTTTCCTAGTGATTGGCTCAAACTCTCGCAACTGACTTTGATGCCCAAGGCACGACTAGAACTCCCCGTCTCCTGGTGATTGACCCAAAGTCACTCAGCCGGCTTTTGTGCCCAAGGCAGGACTAGAACTCCCCATCTCCTGGTGATTGACCCAAAGTCACCCATCCGGCTTTCGTGCCCAAGGCAGAACTAGAACTCCCCGTCTCCTGGTTTCTAGACTGATGCTTTTGCCACTAGGTCAAACTGTCTGTTCAACCTGCATCTTCCTTTTGTTGCGTTTTCAGCGTTGGGATTCGGCTGCTGCTGAATTGAACGTCACAAGAAAAATCAATGCATCTCGCCTCTTGTGGTTTGTGTGTCCAAAACAACATTGTTTAAGTGCCTGACCCCGTCTTCTCTCCTAAGCGTGGGATCCTTCTCCATGCCTCTGTCGGGCTCAAGCTTGGAGCGAAGCGATTTCGTCCTTAAATAGAGATGTTAGATATTTCGCGCCCCCCCGACCATGTGATTCATGCTAATTGGTTGACTAATAGTCTCCCCCCCAAAAAAAATACCTGCTTACCTGCCAGCCTCTGATAAGGCTTAACGAAATCAGCTCTTGGAAGACACGATGTACCAGATTCGTCAGCCGAAGATATTTTTTTTCCAAATTGATTTTACTATAGAAAGGGGACCCGTTTGGATCTAAACAACATATTTACCGTGCTTAGCCATTTCTTGTCTTTAACCCTGTTTTCCCCAAAATAAGACCCAACAACGAAATAAACCCTAGCCCTGATTTTTCAGAGTGCTTGTGATAGAAGCCCCTGCCCCAGAAATGAAGCCCCGGTTCAGATCGTCAGCCAGACGGAGGCATCGAGTACCGTATTTCCCCCCAAATAAGACCCTAACCGGAAAATAAGCCCTAAGACGTCTTTTGGAGCAGAAATTAATATAAGACTCGCTCTTATGTTCAGGGGAACCTGGTAGGTAGGTAGGTAGGTAAGTACGTAGGTGGGTTGGTGGATGGATGGATGGATCTAAGCCTCACCTCAAAAATAAGCCCCAGTTCAGATCGTCAGCCATATCGTCATGATATATTGAGGACCGTATTCTCAGAATATAATACGAGAACAAACCCCACTTCTAATAGCACTGACGATGTTCCCTAGTTGGGTAATAAAAGATCTGCAAGAAAACAAGCAAGCTCAGAGAACACCAAGGACCCCACAGTCCCCCTCCTCCTCCTCCTCCTCCTCCTCCTCCCCCCTCCCTTCTGGCACTGACGATGTTCCCTAGTTGGGTCATGAAGCGCCTGCAAGGAAACCCCCAAGGTCAGAGGGCACCCCAGAGTCTAGCTCCTCTTCGCCACATTTCCAAGCATGGGGAATCGCCACTCTTGCCTGCCCCCTTTGACCCGCCCACTCGACTGCTGGCTACCATAAACTACGTCTTACCGAGCTGCCAGCGGTGGTGCCGTGTGGGACCCCTTGCCGGTTTGCCTGCTCCTGGGCCCTCTTCCTGTATTGCCGTGAAACCCAATCCTGGAAACCTCGGAAAGCGACATCAAAGCCGCACGGCAGGAGATCCTAAATCCACTTGTCAGTACCACGTCCTTTAATCGCTGTCCTTGGATCCCTCGGAGCGCCTGCTGCTGGCACGTCCGGTGCCCGTGGAGGAGTGCCGTCACCTTAGATGGGCCACAAGCCTAGCTCTCTAAGTAGAAAATAATTCTAGGCTTCCTTTGTTGGGAAAGGTATATTTTTATTAAGAGATCAGGTGTGTTGCAGTAATGCAAAGCCAAAAGTGAGATTGGGCGCCCAGATCTCTTCATTATACAGGTAGTCCTCGGCCTATGACCGCAGTTGAGCCCCCAAATTTATGTGGTTAAATAAGTCATTTCTTAAGTGACTTTGTCCTCATTTTACAACCTTTCTTGCCACTGTGAATCATCTCAGATAAGTTCGTAACACAGTTAACTGAGCTTTGCCTCATTCTTGCTACAGTTGTTACAGTTGCTACAGTTGTTAAGCAAATGACTACCATTGTTAAGTGAGTCACGCTGTTGTGAAGGGAATCTGGCTTTCCCCATGGACTTTTCTTGTCCGGAAATCGCAAATGGGGATCACCTGACCACGGGACACTGCAATCATCATAAATATGAGTCAGTTGCCAAGCGTCTTAATTCTGATCATGTGACCATGGGGTGTGTAATTTACTGCAGGTAATCTGCCATTTACAACGGTTTGTTTAGTGACCGTTCAGAGTTACAACAGTGTTGAAAAAAGTGACGCACAACCGATCTTCACAATTACGACCTTTGCAGCATCCCCCAGAGTTACGTGGATCGAAATTCGGATGCTTGGCGACGGACTCCTATTTATGACGGTTGCCGTTTTCCCAAGGGTCACGTGATCCCCCTTTTGCGACCTTCTGACCCTCAACCTCCAGGGGGGAAGCCAGATTCACTTCACAACCGCGGGGCTAACTCAGCAACAGCACTGATCCACTTAGCAACTCTGGCCAGACACATAATATGGGGCAAAACTCCCTTAACAACTGTCTCACTTAACAACGAATGCACAGATAATGATTAGTCCCATCTACCTCAGAGAGTTGCTGGAAAAAAGGGGAATCAGCATCATGGCTACTATTTTGAGTTCCTCATGATAAAAAATGGGGGGGAAATGCATCCCCAATCTTAACCACTTATAAGTTGAGGACCACCTATTCTTCAAGCGCTTAATTTTTGACAGCGTCCGTCTCGTCCTTTCCCACGTCCCACCCTTCAGATGTGTAGACATCAGTTTCCAGGTCGGCCTCTTGACATCTGTCCGTCTTGTCTTACCAAGCCCTTCCAATTTCGCCTTCCTCTCGGCTTAAGGGAGCTCGCGAAGTTTCAAGCCATTTTTAAAATTATTATTATTATTCTGCCAATTTATAATCTTCCAAAGACTGAGAACGAAGAGCGGTGCAGGAACCCTCTCTTAAGCTGAACGTGGAAGCTAATTTCTGATTTTCCATTTTAATAAAATATCAGCTTTGTCCTTTTTTTATATGGCCATAATCCTTGCGACGACAGGGAAGAAAAGATTATAGGGGCGATATTAGGAAAAAACAATTAAATGCGGCAGAAAAGAATTTAAAATCCTCGGAGAGAAGAGACACGAAATTAAATGCCAGGCTGTCGAGTGCTGCTTATTCCAGATGCTGCTCTCAAAGAAGCTGAAAAGCTTTTAAAAAAAAGCAAACCACATAGTCCTTGATTTACGACCACAGTTGAGCCCAAAATTTATGTCTCTAAGCTAGACATTTCTTAAGTGAATTTTCTCCCATTTTACGACCTTTCGTGCCACAGCTGTTAAGGGGATCACTGCAGTTATAAAGTTAGTGACACGGTCGTTAACTGAATATGGCTCCCCCCCCCTGACTTTGCCTGTCAGAAGGTCATAAAAAGGGGAATCACATGTCTCTGGGAACAGTGCGACCGTCATAAGTGCGAGTCAGCTGCCAAGCATCCGAATTTTGATCCCTTGACCACAGGCACGCTGCCAAAGTCGTAAGTGTGAAAAACTGTCATAAGTCACTTTTTTTTCCAGTACCATTTTAAACCGAACAGTTGTAAGTCGAGAATTACCTGTATGATTATTATGATCGTTGTGATTATTATTATTTGGTTAAGCTTCAATTTGATTCACAAGGACTGAAGAACTGTTAAGGGAGCATCTGAGTATCAGCAGCAGCAGCAGCAGCAGCCGCCACCACCCAGGGTTATGCTAAAGCACATCTGGGCAGCCTCAGCTGCCCAGATGTGCTTTAGCATAACCCTGGGCTGATGATGATGATGATGGCAATTATGTGGCAATTAAAGTAATCAAGAGTGAGGCGATTTCTCACCCGGTCTGCCCTTGGTGCATGGAACTGTTTTCGGGCAGTGCGCTACTAAAATAGCAGTTGCGTGAGATTTTTCGCTGGATAAGGCTGTGGTTTTGTTGTTGTTTTTAAAAGAATTTTTTTTATTCTGCAAATTTGTTTTAATCATCATAGCAAGGTAACACTATACAATCAATTATAAGTTGTTGTCTTTAACATCTTGCTTTCATTTTCTCTCAACCTTGTCTTCTTCTTCTTCCTCTAGGTCTTCTTCCTTTTTCTTCTTTTTCCTTTCTTCTGCTCCTCTTCTTCCTTTCTCGTTTCTTCCTTTCTCGTTTTTAATTTACCACCAGTCACATTTTTACATACATTTGTCCAGATAACCTAATTTTCTTGATTTATCATATTACTATTCTCATAAAAGACATGTTAGCATATCTCTTAAATTATTCATATTTTGTATTTCCATTTACTTATCACAACTTAAATTTATCTTATCTACTAGCAATAATCAAAAGTTTAAATTTTGTATCAACCAATTATATCATTTTTATTTTACCATAGAATAAAAACAAAAAAGAAATTAGCAGTAAGTTTCATTCTAACCTTTCCCAACTTAGAATTAATCTTTACCAATATCAAAACTCATAACTTTAAATTTTTCTAGTACTATAGCAAATCAATTATATCATTTTATATTGAAGGAAAATTCCAGTTAAGCCTTATCCTCTTCTAAATCTAAATGACCATATCTTCATTTTAAAACAAGTTTATATCTCTCTCAAATTATTCATATTTCATCATCACACCTATAATGTCATTAATCAAAAATCTAAATTTTTATGATCTTATATCAACCAATTATATAATTTTAATTTACCCGGAAAAATGAGAATAGAATAAAATATAAAATAAAAAATGAATACTAAAAATAAAAGGGATGGCAACGAAGTATTTCTTTCAAATCTTTTTCATCTCTTTAAATCATTACCCAGCCTCAAAGCCTATTTTCATAAAAGGAAGAGGCTGTGTTTTATTGCTGTTGAGGTGGGTCGAATGGAGGGAGGGGCTACCTGCCCCTAATTTGTTGTCTCCATCTTGTCATCAACAACAATAACAATGAGATGTCTAAATTCAAGAGTCCTGGAATTTAATTGCGTGTCCTGGCAGGCTTAATCTCTGTTCTTTTCGGGTATCTTGGAATGTGGCTTTTGATTAGCCACAGAATACACTCTTAGCCGGGGCTTGCCTCTCGAGCAAATCCAGATTTTTATTGGGGGGCAAAGAGGACAGGAGATGGTTCCCACCGGTGAATCAAGCACTGAATCAGCAAATTGTTCTCCTTGAGTAAGGTGGCGGCCTCCCCAATTGGTCCACTTCCTTACCCTGAGGGACAGGTAGCCCTCGAAGTTAACAACAGTTCATTTAGTGGCCATTCGAAGTTACAATGACACTGGAAAAAATGTCTTATGAGAGCTTTTCCCATGTACCGTGAAAATAAGGCCAGGTCTTATATTAATTTTTGCTCCAAAAGACACATTGGGTCTTATCTTCAATGCGTCTGTTTGTCTGACAATCTTAACTGGGGCTTATTTTGGGGCTAAGGCTTGTATTGCGAGCATTCTGAAAAATCGTACTAGGACTTCTTTTCCGGTTAGGTTGTATTTGGCGGAAACAGGGTACAACCATTGCAGCTTCCCTGAGCAAAATTTTTCTTTTTTTATTAAAAAGTTTTGTAAACACATACAGAGTAAAAAGGATAAAACAAATGCCAACCTTGAACACTTTCCCCCCCTCCCCCCTCTTGATGGCGCTGATAATAATGATTGTTGTTGTTCAACCCTTAAAACCTTGTCAAGAAAATCTTTAGCTTTCAAAACTGTATTCA
>JANHFO010019993.1:0-21223 GCA_032468095.1 Pareas carinatus | reverse complement strand
TTGGGATATTATTTTATTGCTCCCCTTTTAAATGTAATTTAATCAGGCCTATTTAATTATTTTAATAAGTTCTTAATGTTCATGTATTTGTTTGTGCTTTTAAACTGTCTATAAGCTGCCCTGAGTCCTTCGGGAAAAGGGCGGGATATAAATAAAATTAAACAAATAAATAAAATTAAATACATAAATAAAATTAAATAAAAAATTAAATAAATAAAATATAATAAAATAAAATAATAAAATAAATAAATAAAGTATGGGAAGTTTAAGTTGGAAGCTTCCAGAACAGAACCCAAACATAAACATGTATTTTGAATCAAATAATAATATACATTTTTTACTAGTCACCTGACAGAATATGAGTTTGTTTTACATGGTTTTTTCATTTCCTAAAGGTTAACAAATATTAAAAGCCAAAAACCAATAGGGGAATCCACTAGACCAATTTGCTTTCATGAACTCAGAGATGAAAACTTGGTTGCTTAGAGTCTTACATATTCTACCACCGGCTATGGCAGTGAAGTAAGGAAGCATTTTAGCTCTCTCCACTTACAAATCTTAGGCAAACATATTTGCTTCTCCAAATATGAGCTGATCCTTGGTGATTACACGTTAACGTCCGCTGCCAATAATATAAAAGTGGTTTGTCACTGCCATTCTCCAAGATATCTAGCTTACAGTTTGCAAGTACCACTGCTTAGCTTTTCATCTAGATGAACAAAGCAACAGAAAATATCAGAGACAAATCCTTTCCATGAATAAAATGATTATTCAATGCAGTATTTCCTCATTGATTCATCTGCCACTAAATCCTTTTACTTTATATTTCTTACACGATTATTGCTCATTCACCTCAGTTTTTCTACTGCAACAAAGAGAAAACTAATAAAGTTTTTTATTTTTATTGCCCTGGAATTCCTTGCTTTGGGGTGGGGTTTGAGCGACTGAATGGAGCTGAGCATTTATTGCCTAGATGCCCTTTCTGACACCTACACAGATTTCACAGCAGATATTTTCTCTTTGCGCCCTCATAGAGAACATCTGTCACTGCCTAGGATTGAACTCTCAACCTTCCGAGTGGGCTTCATTTTGGACTTTAGTTTCAAAATTTAAGTTTGGTAATCACCTCATACAGCAACATTTGCAGCTACAAAAGTAATAAAAAAGGAACTCTGCAACAATTCTCATATTTATGACCTTTGCCTTTAAAGCAAAGGAAAGATGAGTATGATTATAAACACCATTGCAGTTTCACTTAGCTACCACTTCATTTAATGATAAACTGTAAGCCCCAGTTCTGGTCGCTAAACAAGAAGTACTTGTAGAGTAGGCACAGAAAAACTTGGGAGGTTGTTGTTTTTTATTTCAACAGTTTCAGAATCATTTAAAAAATGTCTTACCATAAACTTGGGTTCTAAAAGCAAATAGAGATGTTTTAAAATGGACTTTAATCTGACTTCCGGTTCTGCTCTTGGTCAAAAGGGGACGAGGAAGCCGTAGTTCCGGCTTCTGAAGTCCCTTTCTTCTTCGTTTCAGGGGCCGTAGAGGCTAAAAAACAACCTGGGGGTTGTTTGACTGAGGGGGTACGATAGAGACTCATATTCGGCGGCGGCCGGTACGATTGCCTCTTTGTCTTTACTCCTTTTCGCCGGACATGTGAAGAGGCACTGGGCACCATTGTGACCGGGAGCATGGAACACTGAAACTAAGAACAAATGGAAGCAAAAATAAAATAAAAAGCAGGTGTCGAATATAACTCTACAAGTTTGTGGAAAGGGGTACTTTAAAATGTGATTTAAATTTTACCCATAAATATCGGTAAAGTACGACGATTCAGCACGATTGGGAAGGATATGTTGAGGAAGAAAATGGTGTATTAAAAGAAAAGCCCTCTGGAATTTTTTTTTAAGAAAGGAGACAGTTGTGAATGTGGTGCGAACACCTGGTTGCTAGTTAAAAAATAGGTGGGGGACGGAATTTGAAATGAAAGGGAAATTTGCAAGATTTGAGATATAAGAATGCATGTTGGATTTTAGTGTTTGACGTGAGGAAAAAAATAGCAATGGAAACTTGAGGAAAAATCGATGGAAGAGGATTGAAAACCCCAGAAGACTTTATAACAGACATGAAACAATTTTTGCTAGAACCTTGTGATCCCTTTGAATAATGGATGAAATGGTGGAGGGAGAAAACCAAGCCCTGCTGGAAAGATGCATTCAAATACAACACACTGTAGAAATGGAGAGAGAGAAAAACCTGAAAACAAAATGAATTTTAAATATTATCAAAAGAAGGGAAAAAATCAAGTCAAAGTGTAATTAAAAAAGGGATAGACATGTTAAAAAGAAAAAAAGCAGGGGAACTGACAAGGTCTTCCAAAAAAAGTTTAAAAAAAGGTGGATAAAACCATAAACCATAAAATGCAAAGGTAAAGAGAATAGAGTGGAGATCAAGGCTGAGAAAGTTGACAAGGTGAATTATAGAAGTCAATATAGAATTGAAAAGGGAAAACTGGGGGGGGGATGAGAAAAAACAATCAAAGTGGGAATATTAAAAAAATAAGAGAAGAAAATCTTCAAAGCAGGGAAGTATATGTAAATAGCCTATTCACCCAGAAGAGGATAGATTAAAGGGATAGCTAAGGAACAAAATAAGAGGGACAAGGATTAAGTCAAGGATATGGATATGGATAAAGATTAAGTCAGATTGTAATAGGAAATTGTTAGGAATATTATTAGGGAGGAAAAGAATTTAAGGGTCCTTTACCATCTATTTTGCTCTCTTTTATGTTTGAATTATATTGTGGGTAATATTAGGATAAATCAAGTGTTAAAGATATGTAGATATAAGCATAAATCAATTGAAATATTATATATATTTTCACGGATACAGTTATGTAGGTCTGAGCATGTTCGGATTTTTTCCCATGTAAGATTGCGAGTTTCTTGGCAACGTTTCGGTGAAGAAAAGAGGGATTAATAAGGAGAGATAGCAACAGAAAACAGGAGAAAGAGAAAGAAAGATAGAATAAAAAAACTAAAGGAAGTAAATGAAGGAAACAAGTAGATAGGTAATCAAAGAAAAACAAATAATGAAGTAGAACATACAGAAATTGAAGATTTGATAAGGAATTTAAAGTGAAAAGAATTGAATTGCGAATTATAAATCAGCTAAGATTGTATATAGAATGTAATTTAAAAGATATGTTGAATGAAAGCTGTCTTCCGACATTCCTATTGAGTTTCTTGTATATGCAATGCAAAGCCAACTTTTTCTGTTTGGGAAATCTCTTTTTCTAGGTTTACTTGTTCATTTTGTTTTGTTGTTTTGTTCTTTTGTAAAAGGAGAAAAATAATGAAATAGAGTAGATAGAAATTAGAGATTTACTGCGGAATAAAAATCAAGCAGAAATGATGGATTATAAATGATAAATTGGCTAAGAGGGGATATTGAAGGTAAGTGGAAGAACATATCATGTGTAAAATGTTTACCTCTTATATCTATAATAAGCTTGGTACTTTTATTGTAATGTTGCTATATACCAATATTTTATTTATTTATTGGTTTATTTATGTATTTTATTGGTTGTTAATGTGAATGTTAAATGTTACTATGTTGGAAAATTAAAAATAAATATAAATAAATAAATAAAATGGACTTTAATCCAAATCAGTTCTTTGTTATAAAATTTAATTACAAATATATTCCATATATATGTACTATATTATAGAAAACGGAATTTCCATGTCCTAAAACAGTGATGGCTAACCTTTTGGGTACCAAGTACCCGGACAAGTCACAGCTAATGAGTCGTGGCTTGTGAGGTCATCGGCCGGTGCCACTACTCTCTTTCTGAGCACATGCATGGCCCTGTGACATCATTGTCCGGCACCACTACTCTCTTCTGAGCATGCTCAGCACTGGGACGATGCTGGGACAACTTGGCTCATGTGCCAACAGAAAGGGCTCTGCGTACCCGCGGTGGCATGTGTACCATAGGTTCGCCATCACTGTCCTAAAACAACAAAGCACACATTCCATGCAATCTTTTGTCCTTCTAGAACTCTGTGCTTTTGATGTGTTCATGTTTTCTGTGTTTTTTTCCTGGTAGCCAATTAGTTTTATCCAAGTTCAAGTCAACTGTTATTAAAAGAACACACCTTTGCATTGTGGCTAGAGCAAGAAGTTTCCTCATATTAATGTTTTGCATTCAGCAAATATTTCTAAGTAGCCGTTTCTAGTTTTCGATCTGATACATCTCAGGATAGCTGTTTTATAATCAATGCAGTTTCTAAGAAGAGTGTTTCTGAATTTAAATGGTTTGCTATACCATTTACATCTGGTTTGTTCTAAACCTGGAAACTGCTATTCATAACACCCATGCCAATCACTCAATCTGATCGTGCCAAATTTTAATCAATCTGCAAAGAAATATATCAGCATCAATAGTTTACATGTATGTGTATGAGACTGTGCGTATATATAGTTTTACTATATAACTGTTATTTCAAAAACATCTTTATGCACAACAAATCATTGTTAATTTGCATGGGGGAGACATTCAGAAACCCTAGTGAGTGCTTAGTATATCTACCCTCAAGGGCGAATGTCTAATGCATATTGCACATTTTATTGCCAAAAATTGCTAATTACTGTGATTATACTAGCCCCAGAAAAGAATTAATATATTCCCAGAATGCAAAATTTGGATTTTGCTAGCTTATCTCCATAGAATCTATTTTTATTATATTTTTATGAATACCCACTGGCAATTTTTCAGATAATCTCAATTTTACTATGTAGTGAAACAAGTCGGACTACCATATGTACTATAACTAAACTATTAATACGGAGGGTAATGAAATCTGAGGAATCCCTACTTGCTGTATAAAACAGCTGGAAAGAAATTCCACATTTGGTTCATAAGGAATATATTGCAGCAATCTCTGGAAATATTTGAAAACATGAAATTAATTTTAACATGATAAATATGTTTTTACAACTTGGACCTCTATATTTTATCTCTCCTATTCTACCTTGCATATTCAATTATATTTTTACCTCCTCCCCATTTTTTATTTTTCTAGAGATGTGAGATATTAATTTTCCAGAAATTATGTAATCTGCATTTTCCTTATTTTTGAGGTGACCACTACTTTATCCTTTCTATGAATTTATACATTTTGGATCATTATTACAAATTTGAAGTCAAGTTTGAAGACATTGAATTTTTGAGGGGGAAAAACTCTTTATATACATCTTTTATATACTTCTTTGTTCAGCAAATTGGTATACTCCAATCTTTAAAGTAGTATAATTTATAAGTATACCAACCCACAGTGTAGTTTTGTCACAAATGACAAATTAGAAAGAATTCAACTGCAATTTACCTAATTTATGAAAAAAGACTATTATAGTTTTTTTTAAAGGTATAATTTTAGAATGTTACCTTTCAATAAAATTTAGGCAGCCCTTTTTTTTTCAAATTCTAACCTTTTGTGCATCTGAAAAATAAACTTACAAAATCAAGAAATTGAGTTCCTTCTATTCTCCAAACCACTAAATTCATAGTGACAAATATTTGAATATGGCACCACAATGACCCCTAAAGAACTGACATCATGATGCTGAAAGATCTGAATAGATGGGTTTCATTTTTTTGTCTATGGAGATTCTCAGTCACCCAATCACTTCTTTTCTTTTAAGTTTAATGAAGTTCCTTCCCATGTCTTTGTATCATTATAATATGCATTTCAGTGTCTCTATACTGTATTATTCATCTCTTGGGGCAAGAAAACATGTTGATTCTGTTAGGACCACTATCTATTGACTACAATTTCTCCTAATATGGTGAAAATGTAGTAAGGGTTAGCAAAGTGTATAATCTCAAATACAGTATCTCTTGGTTCTCATGTAACAGGATCTCCATGACAAAACGAACATAATGAAAGGGAGGATGGAAAAGAAAAAAAAACACCCAGCCAGGGACATCTTATCTGAATTCAGATTTTGTAATAATATCAAGTAGAAAAATCAAAATTAACATTACAAAGTGTCACACAGGTTAATATTTTGGCAGCCAATATATATTCACAGTCATTGCAATATGCAATACTGTTCTAGGATTAGCACTATTCATAAGAAAAGGAAAGCATTTAAAAACTATTTATGTCTGAAGCTCCAGTTTCTTCTTAAATATATTTTTATTGAGAAAACTTTTAAAGAAACAAAGAATTAGAAAAAAAGGATGAAAAAAGAAAGAGAAAAGAAAAAGGAAGGAAGGAAGGAAGGAAGGAAGGAAGGAAGGAAGGTCTGATCTAATTTAGAGCCATTATGAACATAATTATTATCAATTTCAGTCTCCCAGATCACGGTTGTTTTTACTGTAAATAATAATTTAAAGCAAACTACAAGATCACTAACTTGAACCTATGATGTTATCTATTTCGGATAATGAAACATCTGCAAGAAAATAACCAAGTTCAGAGAGGACCAAGGACTCCTCACAAGTTCATTTCTGTTCATTTTCATCAAAAAGTCTAAAGGTTTCCACTCTAGAAAAATAGTTGCTGTTCCTTCCCTTACCAAAAAAGTAAATTTGGATAACTCAGCAAGTTCTATCATTTTCGCAATCCACTCATTTATTGTGGATATTTCTCTATTTTTCCATTTTGTGCATAGAACAGCCTCACTACAGCTACCATATAAAAACCAAACATCCACAAAACCTTTTTTAGTTGATTATCATACTTACTATGTATGTACTTATTTACTACCTGCAAGTTCTTGTAAAAAAAGCTCTGGTTTCAACTTAAAGTCAAGTATTAAAATTCTCTGTATTGTCTCCATTTTTTAAAAAAAAAATCACCAGTCCAGTATGCATAGTGAAATGTTTCTTCAGGTTTTTCACATTTAGCAACAATTAGAAGTACTTTTATATATCTTAGATATTGTCTCTGATGCCAAATATGAATAGTATACTGTTTTATATAAATTATCCTTTAAATTGTAAGATTATGTAGATTTCGGTCCTTTTAACCACATTCTTTCCCACTGATCGAGCTTTACGTTCCACCCAAAATTCTTAGCTCATTTTATCATGCATTCTTGCTACTGTTTATTTCTCATGACACATTAAATGGAGAAAATTGAGACAGCAAATAATAAACATTGTTCCAATACATGTCAGCTTGGCAACCATCAAACTGTCTATTACCGCTGAACAATATTCATTGATATTCACAGGGCAGCAAGAATGGGTTTTCATTTCTCAAATAATATAGACATTTAAATTTTTTACAGTAATTTTTAAATCATGCTTTTATCAAGCAAATCTCTCCTTAGGTACTGATGCCAAGAGCTATTTTAACCAATAAACACTCAAAATTTATACATACAAGTAGTCCTTGACTTACATCTGTTCATTTAATGATGGTTTGAAGTTACAACAGCCTTGGGAAAAATGGCTCAAAGTTACAACTATCATACCAACCCTTCAGTCATGTGATCACAATTCGGATGCTTGGCAATTGGCTGCAACATCTAACAGTCACATGATCATGATTTGCAACCTTTCAGTTGTCTTCTAGCAAATAAAGTCATTTGGGGAAGCTGGATTGCTTACCTGTGTGATTCACTAGCAATCACTTGATATCCTTAAAATCTGCAGTAAAAATGGTCATAAGGTTGAATTTGGTCATTTGATGAATTGCTGAACAATGGCATCAGTTAGACACTTCAGTTCTGGTCCCTACCATGATCACTGCATTTGGTATACATAACACAAACCCATCATAGCTTTCAGAGTAAATACAAATGCACAAATCACATAGAAAAGTAGCCATAATTAGCAAGCCAAATATAAAGGCAGGAAATAAAAAAGAAAGTAACAGGAGCAAAAGTGAAATCTGCTTATCCCAAAACAATTTGTTTATATCCACATAATTCAATATGCCTTTCTATCTGTACAACCATTTCATGTTATGTAAAACTTTCCATTATTCAACCTTATTCACTATCATATCCTTTCCCTTAACCAAATGTATTAAGAGACTTTCTTCCAATGACCTGAAGGAAAAAATTTCAATCTGCATTTCCCAAATATTGCTACTGTCCTCTCTTGCAGCTTTTCAATTGAAATTCTGTCACAATCTCAAATCTCTCCATGACAAATGTTACACCTCTCAAAGCACACAATCTTGTAAGCTTTTCTATTTATGTATGTTACTTTTCCTTTTCTTTTTTTTAAGGGGAACAACGATAGCATTCTTTCAATCATTAGGTACAGATTCAGACTTCACATATATTAAACAAATTGCACATGCATTCCATAAGCTAATCACATCCATGGCTTAACACTTCTCCAATTATACTATCTGCATTTTATTCTTTTTTAAACTTCTCACACTATTATTTCCATTACTGTTTTTTTCTTGAACACTAACATTTATTGCATTTGTTTTTAATTCTAGTCTTTAATATACTCTTCTCCATTATTCCCATATAAACCACCTTTCAGCGTTCCCTCATTCAGATCCATCCCACATAATTTCATTATTTTAAATTCAGTTCTATTCATTTTGCTGAAAGCTTCTGGTTTACCATTTCTACCCAATGCCAACACATTTTTTTTTACCTTTTCTGCATTGTAACCAATTCCTACTTTCTTTAATCATACTGGTTCTGTCCTCTTTATATGTATGCAATTCAGTGCATTTTTCTGATCTTCATTTTTTTTTGCAGCAAACAATGTCACAAATATTTTTCTCATGCATACATATTTTGCTTTTCTGTACCATTAAATAATCTTTTTTCATATTTTCCATTTATATAACTCCACAAACATTTTATGCCATGGTATGTAACATAATTCTTTTCACTCGTTTTTCACACAGCTTACACATAATCTTTCCCCACATTAAACTTCTATAGAGTCTGTTGAGATATTAGGGTATTTTTTGATACTCTTTCTTAGAAGACTCACATTTCTGATCTTGCAGTGTTTTACTTTTATTCTTATTTAGTTTGTTTTTTTCTTTTTCCTCAGTTCCCATTTCTATAACAATCATTCTTGACACTGTTCTACTTTTAATCACATGGACTTTGCTGATGTTCTGTTCATTAATTGAGAACCACTGACTGGATTTATTGTTACTACAAAGGGACCAGTAATCTTCACCCCTCTGAATAGGGACTGCTCCCTAATACAGAATACCAGAGTTGGAAGGGACTTCAGAGATCTTCTAGTTCAACCTCCTGTTAAGCAGGAGAACATATACCATACCAGACAAACGGCTGTCCAATCTCTTAAAATCCTCCAGTGATGGAATATTTACAACTTCTGGACACAAACCATTCTACTGATTGTTCTCATTCTCAGCAAATTTCTCCTTATTCTAAGTTGAGTCTCTCCTTGATAAATTTCCATCTTTTATTTGTCTAGCCTTCAGGTATTTTGGAGAATAGTTTGACCCTCTCTTCTCAAATATTGGAAAACTGCTAACATGTTACCCCTTGTTCTTCTCTTCATTAGACTAGACATGCCTAATTTATGTAACCTTTTATCATATATTTTGGCCTCCAATCCTTTGATCATCTTTGCTACTCTTCTCTGCACTTTCTAGAGTCTTTTTATATCGTGGTGACCAAAACTGGATCCAGTATTCCAAATGTGGTTTTACCAAAGCAGTATAAAGCAATACTAACACTTCACATGACCTGTTGAACCATGTACTGCCTATTCTATACCTGTGCACTTGGTTTTTCTTTGTCTAAGTATAAAACCTTATTTTTCTCACCACTGAATTGCATTTTGTCGGATAGGGCCCAATGTCAAGATCCTTCTAAATTGTTGGCTTTTCCCCTCAGCTGCTGTCATCTGCAAATTTGATGAGTTTCTCTTCTATCCCATCATCTAAATCATTTATGAAGATGAAGAGTTCCGGGCCTAAGACAAAAACCTTGGCACACTCCACTTCATGCTTCCCTTCTTGTAGATGTAGTTCCATTGAAGACTACACATTGAATGAAGTTGGTCAGCTACTTACAAACTCATCTGGTGGTGTTGCTGTCTATTCTACATTTTTCCACTTTACCAAGAAATAGGCTGAGGTTTACTTTGTCAAATGCCTTACAGAGGTTCAAGTATACCATATCTGCAGCATTTTGCTGATCTTCTAATTTAGTCACTTTGTCAAATAGGTTTTGTCTACTTCTGACAAACCCATTTTGGCTTCCAGTAATAGCTTTGCTTGTTTCTAGGTATTCGTAGATCCACTGTTCAATTATCTTTTCCAGGATCTTCCCAGGTATTGATGCCAGGCTGATTGGTCTACACAGTTTCCAGGGTCCATCTTTTTTTTCTTCCTTTTTCGAAGATTGGAATCACATCAACTCTTTTTCAGTTTTCTGGTAGCTCCAAGTAACCAGGATCTTTGAAAGATATAGTTCAGTGGTTCTGAAATCGCATCTGCCACCATCTTCAGAACTCTTGAGATGTAATCCATTTTGGTCCTGGGAATTTGAACACATTCAGAGTAGATATGTATTGTTTTAACATTTTATTGCCTATTGTGACTTGTATTCCTAATCTTTTTTTTACAGTACATATTTTTATATATTGAACTGTTTTTCCTTTTTTAAAAAGACAGATATAAAGAACGAATTAACTAGTTCTACTTTCTCCCTGCTGTTTGTCACCTACTTGCCATCTTCTTCCATTAGTAACCCGATAATTTCCTTGACTTCTTTTTTGTTTTTTACATGTTGGAAAAACCTTTTGTATTATTTTTGACATTTGTTGTAAGTCTTAGATCATTCTGAATCTTAATTTTCGTGACTTCATCTTTGCAGATTCAGACTATATGCTGGTATTCTTACTTATACATCTTTCCACGTTTTACACTTGTCCTTTTGTTTTTCAGTTTATCAGACTTCGTTATGCAACTATGCTGATTTCCTTTGGAATCTCTTATTTTTCTTTTTTCAATGGTATTGTGCTAGACTAGACTTTTATAATCTTATTTTTCGGAGTATACCAAGCTTCTTGAGTTGTTCTTCCCTTTAAGAATTTTATCCATGGAATCCTTCCTAAGCTTTCTCTAAGTTTGTTGAAATCAGCTCTCTTAAAGTCTAAGACACTGGTTTGATTTTGTTCTGCTGTTCTTGTCTGCATTAAGTTGAATTCAGATATGACATGTTCACTCTCCCTCAAAGTTCTTGCAACTTCAATCCTTTCTAATTTCTTTTCCTTTTTTTGAAGATTTTTTTATTTTTTTCCAACATGCAAACATTGAACATTCACATCAACAATAGTTAAAATACATACATAAATCATTAAGTAAATAAAAGTTCAATGTGTAAAAACATTACAATACGAATATTGTGACTCAGTGTCAGGAGTGTTTCCTTGCATATAGTATTTTCTTCCTTCTGTATTCAATATACTCTCTTGACCAATCTGCCATTTTTAATTCATTTCTATTCAGTTTCTGTTCCCCACTAAATTTAATTCTTTTTACTCTGATTCCCCATTTGCTTTCTCCTCCTTTAAAAAAAGAAAGAAAAAAAACATATGCACAACAAGACAGACAGACACACAAACATACAAAAAGTAAATAAATAAAAACAGACATAAATAACTAAAAGACATTAAAAAAGAAAAGAAAAAAGAAGCATATAAGAAAAAGGTAATAAGTTGGGAAGGTTAACTTTACCTTATATATAGAAGTAATTCAATCAAAATATCAAAGGTGAGCCTTCGTTTACCATATCCCAAATTATACTCAATATTCCATTTAAAACCCTTTTCTTTTCTCTCTCTCTCTTTCTTTTATTTCTTTCTATATTCTTTCCTTTATTATCTACCTCTTCACCAACCCTCGTTCCTTCTCTTACTTTTCAACTTATCTCATGCTTTCTATCTACCTTCTTTTCCTTTCTTTTTCTCCTTTCTTTCTTCCCTTCTCTTTCTTTTCTTTCTACTTTCTTTTACCTTCCTCTCAATTCTTCCCTCCTTTTTCCTTCTCATTCCCTTCTAATTTTCTCCTTTCTTCTTTCTACTTTCCTCTTCTTCTACTTCTTTCCTCCCTTCTTCATCTTCTTTCTTCCTGTTTTCTTTCCTCATCTTTCTTTATTAGCAACCGGTCCTTTCTTTTTCCCTTCTTCCCATCCTCATTCTATTATTCCTCCGCTTTAAATTCTTTTTTTCCTATTCCTATTTCTCCGACCCCATCTTTGTTCTTCGCCTCTCATTTCAATGTTTCACTGGCTATGGGCTCTATAGTTTCTTTCTATTATTATTATTGCTATTGTTATTGTTATTGTTATGATTATTATTGTTGTTGTTAGTAATAATAATAATATTGAGGGCTATTCCTTATATTTGTTTATTGCCTCTATGTTTTAATTTTTAATTAATTTAGTTTTCCAACTTCAAATTCAGTGTCAATATCAATCCCTTTTTCTTTTATGACATCTCCTACTTTTTCCACCCCGTTATTAAATTTCTGTCCTATTTTCACCCTTCAAAATAAACAAATACATATATACACATTTATAGTTTAACCAAAATTCATACAACACTTCTGTTTTCACATTTCATTTCATTTTCTCCTTAGCAATTTTCTATAACATTTATTTTTCTTTGAATTTATAGTAAACCAAAAGTCTTGCAGCACCTCCAATTTCACATTTAATTACATTTCTCTCTCTTTTTTCCCCATCATCACCAATCTTCCATAGCATATACATTTTAATACATTACTTTATCTTAATATTTTCTATTTTACTATATCTATCCATATATATTTCATTCATATTTATGCTTATCTAATACTTTAATTTACCCTAATATTACTTGTATTATAATTCCTAATGTTTTTTTCCTAACTTTTTGTTAATGGAATCTACCTTACTCTTTATAACCATATCCTTGTCATATTCCTTATCCATATTTATAATTTTAAAACTATCAGTTTAACCTATCCCTCTTTGGGTGAATAAACTTTTTACATATGCTTTCCTCCTTCGGAGGTTTCCTTCTCTTATTATTCTTTTGACTTTCCCACTTTCTTTTCCCTCCTTTCCTTTTTCAATTCTATATTGCATTCTGTATTTCCTCTTGCGACTTCCCCTAGCTTTGATCTCCTCCTTTACCCTTGCTTTCTCTGGTGTTAACATTTCTATCCACCATTTTTTTCCTACTTATTCTGGAAGAACTTATCTGTTCTCCTGCTTTCTTTCCTCCTAAGGTACTTATCCTCCTTTTCCCCCCACATTGATAGTTTCTCTTACTCCTTATCTTTTTCCTTCTTTTAACAATATTCGATGTCCATTTTATTTTCACATTTTCCTTTCTTTCCAGTTCCATTTCTTCTTCTTGTTTTCGGCTTCGGATTTCTAGCAGGACTTGCATCTTTCCCCCCCAATGCTTTAGCCATAATTCAGAGAGTTCACCAGGTTCCAACAAAAATTGTTCAACGTCTGTTGTTATATCCTTTATAGATCTCATTCTGTTCCCAATAATTTCCTCTCCGGTCTCCATAACTATTTTATTCTCTGGTTTCCACGCCAATATCCAAGACACTTTTAACTTTTCAATTTCAAATGACCCACATAGTCTTTCATCTCAAATTTCAAATTCTGTCCTTTTTATTTATTTATTTCCAACCGGCTACCAAGCATTCACACTCCCTTCGCTGCTGAACAATCTCCGAAGCAGTCCTTTCAAAAACTTCCCAAATATTTTTTAATATGCCATTTTTCTTCCTCCATCTCTCTGTGCCATTCATGCCAGCTCACCTCCTCTCAGACATCTATGGGAAGTATTCAAATCTTATTTTACAGTCCTTCTTGCCAATAGCCAGTCACTGTCACCTCAGCCGTCTCTAAAGTAGCCTCCCCCCTTTTTTTAAACGCTCCAGGGGGTATCCCTTTAATACACCATTTTCTTTCTCTGTTTTTTCCCAATCATGCCGAATCGCCGCTTTTTCAATATTTAAGAATAGAATTTCAATCACTTCTTAATATACCTCTTTCTTTCCATAAAATTATAGGAGTTCTATTTAGTACCTCATAATCCTGACTGGTGCTTTTTATTTTATTTTCTTGCTTCCGTTCGTTCTTGGTTTCTATGTTCAGTGTTCCTGTTCTCAATGGCACCTTGGCGCCTCTTCACCCGCCCGGCGAAAAAGGGGAAAGACAAAGAGGCCTTAATACCGACTGCCGCCGAATGAAGCCTCTGTCGCACCTCCTCAATCAAACAACCCTCCAGGTTGTTTTTAGAGCTTCTAGGGCCCCGAAACATTGAAGAAAAGGACTTTAGAAGCCGAAGCTACGACTTCCTTGTCCTCCTTTGACCAGGAGTGGAACCGGAAGTCGGGTGTTAGCTTTTCTTAAAGAGCTCTTAAATCAGGTAGCATAGACTTTTGTTGTAAAGCTTTAAAATCACCCAGATGGTTGAATGTTGATTCTCAGCTTTTTTGCAGCTTGATCCCAAGCCGCTTTTATTCTTTGCTTCTGGCTAATCTGCGGCTACACGCTGTGAGCCCACAGCACAGCTAGACAGACCTTTTGAGGATTTCTTTCCCAGTCTCGGGGCGGTCGCCACCTCACCCGGGACTGCAGAACATCCTCCCTTTGTTGCCTCTCTGGGGCAACTTAGGTTCAGTTCTAGGCATAAAACCAGACCGGTCTACTTACTGACAGGTAGTTCGGCTCTGTTCGGCTGAGGAGCCTCCTGAGTTTGCTGCCTCATTGCCACGCTGTCCATTGGAATTCCCCAAGCGCCCAACTTTTGATCATGCGACTGTGGAGCTGCTGCGGAACTCATAAGTGCAAGAAATGGTTGGAAGTCAGGTTTTTTGTGTGCGGTTGAATCAACGGTCACAAGTCGAGGATTTGCTGTAATGAAATCAAATGAAGGAGATTCAATGTCCCTTTAATAAAACAGGTGAGGCTGTTTAGCAAACACCTGTCCACCCATCCCAACAGTCAACTAAACCTCCATAACGATGATGATGAAGATGATATTATCCATTATTGCCTACCGACTCTTGAAGATTCTATCGACCACCTCTCTCCCCATCTTCCGATCTTGCGCTATATGTAGTCCTCAACTTACGACCACAATGGGGCCCAAAATTTCCATCGGTAAGCGAGACAGCTGTGAAGTTGAGTTTTGCCCCATTTTGCGACTTTTCCTGTCCCAGCTGTTCAGTGAATCAATGCAGTGGTACAGTGAGTCACACGGTTGTTAAGTGAATCCAGCTTCCCCCATGGACTCTGCTTGTCAGAAGGTCGCAAAAGGGGGACCCCAGGATACAGCAACCGTCATAAATACGAGCCTCCGAATTTTGATCAGGTGATCGTGGGAATGCTGTAAAAGTGTGAAAAACGGTCACGAGTCACATTTTTTTCAGTGACGTCGTAACTTCGAATAGTCACTAAACAAACTATTGTAAGACAGCCTAGCTGTACTTTGACTTTCCCTATCTTCTGGCTAGCGTCAGCTTTGTTGATGTCCGGCCAACGCATTCTCCGGTCACCTGGTTTCCTTTTACCGCAAACTCTTCCCAGCATAACTGCTTCCTCCCGTGAATCTTCCCCGTAGACCAAAATAACTGAGACGCAGTTTTGTGATTTTGCCTTCCACTGAAATGGTTGGTGTCATGGGCTCCGTTAATTAATTGCCTGTTAGTCACCTCTGCCAACCGAGGAATACGCAAGAGCCTTCTCCAGCAGCACAGTTCAAACAAGTTGATTTTCTTCCTGCCTTGCATTGTTAAGGTCCAACTTTCTCAACCCCCACTAGCTGTGGGGAACATAGGAAGCTATTACAACGAGACGTTTTGCAAGCCGGCAAAGAAAGAAAGGGAGTCTCGGATGGCCGTTTCTAGCTTATTAGCGTTCATCGAGGAGGCAGACCCTTGACAGGATTTGAACCTGGGCTGGATGACATGTGAGGCTGATGTTTGAACCACTGAGCCACAGGGTCTCCCTCTCTCTTTGTTGGCTTGTACCAGTGGGATCTATAAGCTTTTTTATTTATGAAGCACCAGGTTTTTTTCTGAGTACAGAAGGGTGGGAACTACTCCCTTTCTGCCTTTCGGCTCAAGTCTAGGAGCTTTGCAGGCCTGTTACTAGGCGACACACTTTTTTTTTATTACAGTAAGAAGCCTGATAGGAAGCTATGTTCCCCAGCACCACCGCTCAAAACGAGTCGATTTTCTTCCTGTCTCTCTTTTTAAGATTCAACTTTCACAACTAGACGTAGCTACGGGGAAACACACTAGAGCGCACTAACCTACTCACCCAAGAAGTGGCTGAGAGTTCTACAGAGGAGTGACTGACTCTGTCGTTTGTGCTTGCCTTCCACGTGTGTTGCGTGGATCAGAAAGAGGGCTGAGAACATATTTACAGACACATACAGAGAGAGAGAGAGAGAGAGAGAGAGAGAGAGAGAGAGAGACAGAGAGAGACAGAGACAGAGACAGAGACAGAGACAGAGACAGAGAGACAGAGAGACAGAGAGACAGAATGACACAGAGATAGTCACCCATACCCACAGCGCTCAGGTGCTACACACACACACACACTCACCCCACCGCCCATGCTCATCTCTCAGCTGCAGGTTGGCCTGCCGGGCCACTCTGCACACTCCTCTCGGTGGGCTTCAACGGGGCTTATCGTCACCCGCTGCGGAGGGCAATGGACCATTCCCCGGGCCTGCCAGTCGTGCTCCAAGCTGCGGCGGAGCTTTTCGTCACCCGACAAGGAGTCCAGTGGCCCATTTCCCAGGCCAGTCGGACATGCTCCTAGCTGCGGCGGGGCTTTTCTTAGCGTGCTGAGGAGCGCAGAGGCCATTCCCTGCCCCGTCCCACTTTGCACTCCTGTCACTCACATACCCGGTGTATAAGATGACGTCCGATTTTTGGGGAATTTCTTTTAGTGTGAAAAGTCATCTTACACACCAGAAAATATGGTAGACGCAAGGACAGTTTCTTCCCCATGCCATCAACCTGTTAAACAACTAACTTCCACAACACTGTTAAATTATCTAGTAGAAATATATCATTATTACCCTTCTCAGCTTTCCTATTACTTACCGTATATTCCAGCGTATAAGCTCTGTCTTTTAAGTTTCGCCTTCTTCTTCCCTTTCATGTTTTTTTTTGGGGGGGATAACCCGCGTTTCCTCCTCAGCCCACCGTGCCAGCTGGCGATCTAGCCTCCAAACTTACAAAAGCTGGTGCAGGGGTGGAGCAGAAGAGTCTCACCCAGCCACCGCCGCTGCCCGCCCGCTCGCCCCATCGAGCGCCACCTTTGAACCTGCCGGCCGCCACCAAGAGGCAAAACCTGTTTCTCTCCTTCCCAGGTTCAGTTTTGGAGGCTAGATCACCAGCGAAACGCAAAATTTAAAAGGCAGAGCTTCAGTGCAGGGGTCGCCTTATACACCAGAAAATACGGTACTTATACTTTTTTCCCCTCATATATGCTTGACTAAATAAATAAATAAAATAAAATAAAATAAATAAATACCCTAGAACAGTGCTCACTTCTGATAAAGTGGTTGAAATATCTTTGGAGTTTCCTCTTTCTGCTACATTGTGACGCTAGTTTTATAACATCTGACATGAAGTAGATCTATTCATACTTTAAAATCAATCTTGTATCTTCATTTTATTAACTAATGATTGGCAAAACTTCAGCTATTGATCTTAGTTAACCCTCTCATTCATTCATCTTATGTGTCAGCACCTGAATTCAGATCCATGCAATATTCAGAGCTATATAACATCAGGCCTTTTTTTAGCATTTACAAATGATTAGAAATAGCTGTTGATACCCCAGTTATAGATCTGCAAATCTGACACCATAAGGAAAGCTACTAGTTTCTTGAATGTATTCTTATCAGGACCATTTTCCAATTTATTCAATGTGCTTTGCTTATTTTCTGGGAGACAGTTCTGACTCTTTTACATGTTTAACAGCTTCTCTGGTGCCAGTTGTATTTTTGAAGAGGAGAATGGTTGTGCTTAATGTGGGATGGGGTGGCATATTAACCTCTTGCGGGTAAGTTTGAAGAAGCCTGCTTGAACCATGACTTGGCTGAGCATTTACTTCTGGTTTCTGGCAAAAAAACCCACCACCTGCCCATTGTGAACAATGAGTTCATTTAATGACTGTGAATGTGCTTAATGAGCACAGTGATTCGCTGCAAAAAATATAAAAAGTGGTCGGTTACGTGATGAACTGCTTAATGACCAGCATTACTTATAACCGTAATTCTGGGCTTAGTTGCATTCGTAAGTCAAGGACTACCTATAGTCATTGTACATGAGAGAAGAAATCTTGGTTACCTTTGTTATTTATTTATTATTTAGACTTATATACCGCTTAACAGTGCTTTACAGCACTCTAAGCGGTTTGCACTGTCAGCCTATTGCCCCTCAACAATCTGGGTCCTCATTTTACCCACCTCAGAAGGATGGAAGGCTGAGTCAACCTTGAGCCAGTGAGAATCGAACTGTTGAACTTTTGTTGGCTAATGGCAGATGACAGTCAGCAGAAATAGCCTGCAGTGCTGCTTTTAACCACTGCACCATCCTGGTTCTATTGGGAGGTTAGTGTCGGTGTTTCACTGGTGTATGTCATAGCAGGTAGCACATGCTAATCAAAAGCCTGTCTGCCTGTCTGCCTGTCTGTCATGGAAAACATAAGACGATCAAAACAACTTTATTGAGAATTAAATACTAAAACAAATAAATTATAAGTAAATTATAATCCCCAGGTTTGTTTTTATTTGAAAAGGCTCTATACAAATGCAGTTGCTTCATGGCAGATGAGTCTCTGAGCTGAATTTTCAGGTGCGACTGAGTTTTATGGTTGCAGTTCTGAAGGTCTATTAAAATCTTGTACCATTAGAAGAAATATTTGTAGTTCAGAGTTGAATTATGGGACCCTTGGTGCTCTCTGAGCTTGGCTATTTGTAGACTTTTCATTGCCCAACTAGGTAACATCATCGGTTTAAACATTGTGTCAACTATGTCCTACCTGCCTTAATGTCTGGCATGGGAAATGCAAATCTCCTGCTTTAGGAAATAAAATACAGGTAATTCTTTACTTGCGACCCATAGCTTAGCAATCGTTCATGGTTACCATGGGTCCCCCAAAAGGTGGCCTTGCACCCTTCTGTGGTCATGTGACAACATTTCAGATGCTCAACATCCAGCCTGCATTTATGATTGTTTGCCGTGACCTACAGTCATGTGACTGTGATTTAATGATATTTTTTGCAAATAAAACCCTGTTGCTTATTTCCAGTTTTTGGCAAAAACATTCCATAGCTTGCTTAATGGCAACTTGAAAAGGACATAAAGCTGGCTTCATCAGGTCGGTGACTCACTTTACAGCCAACGTGACTTACAACTCTAACGAGCAAGCTCCAGTACAGTTGTAAATCGAGGACTTACCTGTATTTGGACCTTGCGTATCATCTTGTAGCTCTCTGACTTATCATGTTTCTGCAAAAGTATAGAGCACTGATGACCAATCTTTTAGGCACCGAGTGCCCGGATGAGTCGCTGCTAATGAGTCGCGGTTCATGACATCATTGCCTGGTGCCACTACTCTATTCTGAGCATGTGCATGGCCCTGTGATGTCATCGCCCGGCGCTGCTACTCTCTCCTGAGCATGCTCAGCACTGGGACGATACTGGGACAACTTGACTCGCGTGCCAACTATGGAATGTGTGCCCTAGATTTGTCATCACCGAGATAGAGAGGGGATGCATCGATGAATGACTTGTTCAGCCAGTTTCCTATCCTGGTCCTTGGGTTCTCCTTGAATTGGCAAGAGGCACTGGCACTGATAATGGAAGAGAGCCAGTTTGGTCTAGTGGTTAAGGCACCAGCCTAGAACGCAAAGAGACTGTGAGTCCGCCTTAGCCATGGAGACAAGCTAACCAGCCACACACACACTCTCAGAACCAACTCTCCTCACAGGTTGTTGTGGGGAAAATAAGTGAAAGATGCGTTTGGATATGATTACTTCCCTGAATTATTTGTAAAAATAATAAAGGGAGGGTTATACATAAAACAAAATAAATAAAAGGTCCACCCAGTCGGATTTTGATTATGTGACAGTGGGGATGCGGCAACAGTCATTAAGTACAAGACTGGTTGCATGCAATATTTTTCAGCGTTGCTGTTACTCTGACCGGTTGCCAAACAAATGGTTGTAAGTCGAGGGCTTCCTGCACAGTGTTACTTTAAGTAGTACTTAGAATTACAGCACCGCGATGTAGGAGAACAAGAAACAGCATTCAATAGTCAAATAACCTGAAATGTCAAGATGGTTAGATGGCTATTTTCCAAAACTTTGTGAGAAAGGTGTGAAAATTAATTGAATTATTTTAATCAGGACCAACAGCATTTTCTTGTGGAAGAGTTGAGTAAGTATGATCAGAATGCCCTCAATATATTCTTGTCAATTGATGGGTCATCAAGATAAAATTACAGGGTGCGGTTAATAAATGAGTATTAAAAGATCAAGTGGTTTGATTTTCATCAATACGTGGGAAGAAATTGGAAAGTAGTACATGGGATAGAAATTGCCTAGCTCAATTTGCCATGTTCCGTCACGTCTCATCTTTTAAAAACACGTTTCATTTATTTATTAAACTTATATGCCGCTCATCTTGCCAAAGGCAACTCCAGGCCTCTTACAATTATGCTTTTATTAAATAATTTTAAGAAAAATAGTAACGAAAAGAAAAGGGATTAAAAAGTAGAGTAGAGTACAATGTGAATAAACAGGGACTTTACAACTATCTTCAAAATTTAAGTTATTGAATATATCATCATTGTAAATGAACAAATTGCTCTTAATGTCTAAACCTAATAAATTCGGGAATATCCTAGTTAACTAAGTGATCTGTGTTTGGTACCCTCTGCCAAGGTTGTTTTCACTTGGGTCCTCCACCTAGTATGAGTAGTCAACTAATTCCAAAGTGAATGCTGATGGATCCTGACTTGATTTGGCTCTTATGTCTCAGGGATAATTCTTGGATGATCCATCCTAGCTTATTTGGGTGCATCCAGTCTTGTTAGAATGATATCAGTTAGAATGATATTCTAAGCCAGGAGTGCCCTTGGTAACTTTGTGGACTTCAACTCCCAGAATTCATAGCTGGCTGAGGAATTCTGGGAGTTGAAGTCCACA
>JANHFO010019852.1:0-12174 GCA_032468095.1 Pareas carinatus | reverse complement strand
CCTTCCCTTCAGGGGATTGGACTAGATGACCTCCAAGGGCCCCTTCCAGCTCTGTTGTTCTTTTGGCTGTGGCTCTTTTCTTGCTCGCCGTCGGATCCGTTCCATGAAACCTCTAACGGGCGTCTGAACCAGTGCTTCTCGACCTTGGCCGCTCGAAGAGGCGTGGACTTCAACTCCCAGAACTCCCCAGCTAGCAGAGCTGACTAGGGAATTCTGGGACTTGAAGTCCAGGCAGCAGAGGAACGGCTGGGGAATTCCACACATCTTCAAGCTGCCCAAGTTGAAAAACACCGCCCCAGATGCCACTCCCCACTGCGGCCCTGGACCTTATTATTCCTCTTGCTTTGGAACCGCGTCTTTGGGAGAGGAAAAAGAGCGCAAGGCGAGAAAGGAGAGGCAGCTGATTAAAATAGTTTCTGCTCCGTTCGGGTTCGGGGACGGCCTATCGGGGCTTGTTCTGCATTCCAGATCTGGAGCCGCATTCCAGATCTGGAGCCGATTACCCGCTCGGAAGCCCCTCTCCCCGGAAGCCGCCAGCCGCACTGCCGCCCTCCTCTTCCCACACACACACATCTGGTGCTCCTGGATATTCCCAAAAACCGGCCAGAGGCCCCAGCGATGCAGCCGTGATCCTGGTTCGGCCGTCCATCCCGGCCCTGCGTGTACGGAGAGGGCCCGGCTTGCTGGCACAGCACCCTACGGGTCGGGGTTGCGTAATCCTCCCCCCCCCCCCAGGAGGCAGGGGCTTCAACCTCCAGCTGATGAATTGCTGCCCCGGGGAATTCTGGGAGTTGAAGTCCACGCCACTTGAAACAGCCAAGTCTTGCGAAACACTGCTATAAATTATCCGGTTTTAGATTTCTATCTGTGGGAACGTGTCCCCCGGGGTTTATTCAAGAAAGCGGAGGAGTCGGATGCCAACCTGGTGTTTTAGATCAAGATGCGATCTTTTATTCTTTACACCGCCTCCATCTCCCCTTAAATATGAAAACAAGAACCCGCAATGGATTGAGAATTGGGCCTCTCCGCTAGATAACTGAAAGCCAAGCTGAAACTAATTTAATCAGGCAAAAATAGCAAAGGGGGAGAATTGTATCCTCAAAGAGGTTGCTCAGACCTAATCCGCATATCAAAGGAGAAGGTCTACAAACACAGAGCGAATGAAAGCAGCCTCCCAGCCGAACTGCACCTTCACAGGAATAAACATCGTGCAGGACACATCCACATAGAAGTGGTGGGTGGGCGTAGGGGCGTCCCCCGAGAACAGGGATCCCCAACCGCGCGAGTGGGGCTGTGTGTGTGTGCGTGTGCCCGCTAATGGGTCCGTGACAGCCCACCTCGCACACGGCCCGGTTTGCAAGAGGCCACGGCCTGGGAGTGGGTTGTGGCTCGCAGGTTGAGGACCCCTGCCCGAGGATCAGCACCTATGGGCTTCCACACCTAGGACGAGACCCCCCCCTACAAAGCAGCGCCTCCGCACCCCAATTCTCTGCAGCCGCCTCTTAAAGGCAAAGCTCCCTGCTTTGCGGAATAAATATTTCCCCTGTCCTCACAAGGGTCGTTTTTATCTATTCTGGCGCAAGCCGGCCTCCAGCTGGAACCCCAAATTATCCTCCTGGCGCCGGTCGATAGACGCTCCCATCTTTTTCTGGCTCGGTTCCATGTCAAGCGGGCTTTCAGCCCAATAAACCGGGGGGCCCCGAACCCCACAAGGTCCATGGATCGGCACCGGACCGCGCAAACACGCCGAGCCCCATTCGCGGGGTGCAGGCAGCGCGCAGAACCAGCCCCCCCACAGTCCGTGGAAAAGTCTTTCTCCATGGAACCGGTCCCCGGGGCCCAAAAGGTTGGGGGCCACTGCGATAAGCTATTAACCTGGTTACTTCTCGGCCAGCTTTGCATTCATTCCTACCGCTGGCTAAATCCGTCTAGACCCCATCCCGATGGCCGGTCTCTGTGCCGGGGCGGAAAGTGGCCGGAATGGAGAGCAGAACCAAAGCTCAGGACCCCCGTGGTGGAAGCCGGGAACTTGGGCGCATGGGATGGATAGCTTCCCCCGCGGCGCACCGGGGTGCCGCCTCTCTGGGGAGCTGGCCCCGAGAGAAGGCCCCGTTCCTTTTGGCAGGACCCCGTGGCCCTTTCGGTTGCGGCAAGGCCCCCAGGTTAGGGGGCTCTCCCCCCCCCCGCCGCCTTTGCCGCTCAGAAACTATCACTTGACCCCAAAACGGATTTTTCTGCCTCGACATGTTGCACCGCAGGGCGCTACTTTGGAGAGTTACAATTGGGAATGTCATCTCTTCATCCTCTCTCACTAGAATTTTAAACTTTTAAAAATAATCCTTTAACTCTTTTCAGATTCTGCTGGAACCTCTAATAAAACCTAAGAGTGTGTTGGAAAGGTAAATAATACAGCTTTTTTATTTGATAGAAAAGTTATCATACAAAACACAGTAGTAAAAATAAAATCAATTTCCCACACAATGTTTATTTTTTACAGCACCTGGGTATCAGGAGCCAGAAAGTATCTTACTACAATCCTGATGAAAACAAAAGAGGAATCCTGTCCACGGATCAAAGTGGAAGTGGAGTAAGTATTGTGATATGTTTTTGTTTCATTCTGAACTATGGTCTGTATGATCAAATTTGCACATCCACAGTAAGAGTTTTCCTTGCTGTTTGGGGGACTGGAGGATAATCCATTCAACTGACAGCTAAGAGAATGTAAGAAAATATAACTCTACTTTCAGGAAGCGTTAAAAAAAATCAAATCAAATTGCACAGCTGAAATTCGTCTTTAAAGTCTAAGATGACATCTACTGATTTCAATGGAAACACTTCCAAAAGTGGTGCTAAATTAAGATTTCATGTTGAACTATTTCATGATTAAATTATGTTTTCTTACATATCTGCATTTTTGGTCCCACAGTGAAATCACCCATCATCAAAACGCAACACAGCAAGATGAATTTCAAATGAATTTTAAGGTTATTCCCAGAGGTTTCCAGGTATATCTGTTCAAAAACGTTTAATCAAATATAACATAGTCAAAGATAAGACACCACGTTTCTTAGATAAATGTGAAATTGGGTGAAATATAATTTCACTTATCAAAACTGAAATTATCATAGTGAGAGGCCGTTATTTCAAAATAAATTGACATTAGAGTCATTAAAAAAAATGAAGAAAAAATTATCTCTGAATTTTCTGTGTTTTCCTTAGATATTCAAATTCTGCAGAATTGCAGAAGAACTAAGGATGTCTCAGAATTGGATTATATCATTCAGTCACGAAATATGAGATTTTAGACAGAATGCACTCTCTCGTGGCATTAGAAATAGAATTTAGATGGCTTATCTTGAAATGCTTGGCTGAATTGTTCCAAAAGCAAAGGTGATGAAAAATCTTGCTAATATTCTGCCTTCTAATTTCCACCAAAAAATATTCATCAGTTTGAATTATTGTCTGTTTCAGCTTGGCTAGTTCTGATTCAACAAAAATGTTATTTGATAAATAATTTAATCTGTTAGGGTTTTTTCTGAAATACTTTTTTTAAAAAAAGAAATAAATAAATATATGGTTTCTCTTCAAATACAGTCTTCAAATAAAGGATTGAACTAATGTGATTCTGATCTAACCTACTCTTTTTAATCTATTTCAGTGAATATTTTAACGCCAAAGACACCCATTTTTGGGACTCCCTCCCTTTCCTGCATTACACAATCAGGGACAACCAGAACTGGCTGAATGGCTGTGGCTAAGAGATGCAGTCATGTGACATCACGCTTTATACCTCAGCACTTAACAATAGCAACGGCAATTGGTCCCAATTTGATCCCAATTGGAGTCGTAACATGATGGCTACCTGTATTATGGATGTTCTCCTTTACCATCAAATACGCTCCTGAAGCTCCTCCTATGATCAGGCCTTGATGAGGTGAAGAGGCTCATGTGGGTAAATGAAACCATGGGCTATGTCTTGAGAGTTGTATGTGTCCAGAAGGCTCACTCAAGGTTAACAAGCCATGAGGGATACCCCAGACAAACACTGATCGCATCTGCCAACCTGCATTGGACTAGTGTGGCAGATTATGATTTATTCCTTCCACATGCCAGTATAACCTCAGTCAACTACCCATGGCAGTGGGAAGATCTGCTCAAAGGAAGAGGGTGCTAAGAATCGCCAGGCTAAATCACACTGCCTTTGCACTTTGGACACAGGAACGCTCAACATTCAAACAAGGAAAATGAACTTTCAGCTAGAAGAACTAATGATTGAACTCAACAAAGTGCATTGGGATATCATTGGATTATGTGAAACACAACTAAAAGAACAAGAAGAACAATAACTAGAGAAAAGGTGACTGGCCCATATGGAAGTGGTGAATGAGATAATAGAGGTGATATACTGGTAGATGTTGCTGAAGGACAGGAGTTTTATATCATGAACTCGTTTTACAAGAAAAAGGCTAGCAGAAAATGGACATTGGAGAGTTCGTCTGGGTATACAAGTGAAATGTGATTAGTTGCTAGAGAAGAGCAGCAGTTCAGAGATCAATTTATCAAATCGCTTCGGGCCAAAATGAACAAATAGCCAAAAGCATCTTTAAATCTGCATTATCTATAGCACCACCAGAAATTTCTGATGAAATTATTAATTTAATGAACAAATGATAGACAAGGAAGAATATTTCAATTTTCACTAATAAACTGGAATAAGTTGAACTTTGCAAGACCATAAAAAATGTATCCAAGAAGAAACTCCTCAGTTTAACATGAAGCTTGAGAAAAAAAAACAGTTGAAGAAAACAAAGGGGCTAATAGAGCAAAATGCAATCTTATAAGTATAAGGAAGATGGTTTTTGCATTAAAATGTGAAGATGGTTCTGGATGTAGAAGAAGACAGGAAATGTTACAAACAATTGGAAAATTCAATTCAGGGCTATGCAAAGATCAAGAGCACTCAAAAGTAACAATACCCACGAAAGAGAAAATGCTAGATATCCTACCAGAGGATGTATCAAGTGTCATAAAATCAATAAAAATGGCAAAGCATCAGGAAAAGACTGTTGTTGAAATGCTGAAAGCTGGTGGTCACAGTTTACACAAGTTACTAGCAAAACTATACTCGAGAGAGGAAAAAATACTCGATGCATAGAAAAATGCTGAAGTAATTCTGATACACAAGAAAAGGGCCCAAGATGATTTAAAGAACTATCACCCAATAAGCCTTTTTTCAGTCATCTACAAAGTTTTCCCCAAGATAATAGCAAAAGGAATATTGAGAACATTAAATAATCCATAGTCAAAGAAGCAGACAGGGTTCAGAAGTGGCTACAGCAAAATGGATCACATTCAGATTGTTCAGCAAGTTCTTGAAAGGTATAATGAGTATACCAGGCCTTGTGCATGACTTTCACTGACTACTAAAAGGCATTTGACTCAGTATCCCAGCAAGCAATATTCAATGCATTATCTACCAAGATGTAGACACTATTTACATAAACTTACTACAATCTATGAAAAAAATAGCAACAATTCACTTTAATTATTTTAAAGTGGAAATCAACACAGAACAAGATGTAAAACAAAGTGATACAATGTCACTTATCCTTTTATTTGCTTTCCTTGAAGAAGTATTTCACAAACTAGACTGGACAAAAGACAGAATAAAAATCAACAGTACTTACGTAAACCACTTAACATTTGCAGCTGATGTTCTTGTCTTTTCACAAGATGCAGAAGAGTTATGAACACACAAGCAAGAGCCACACAATACAGGAGAACCATTAGATTTAAAAATAATCCTGAAAAAGAGCCAGGTTATGCTTAATAAAGTTATCAAAGAATGAAATAAATTATATCTGGAAAAGAACTAGACATAACAAACTACTACATATACTTTGACCAACAGATCTCAATGGAAAGTAATGCAAAAAGGGGAAATGAATGGTATGTTATATGTGATTGGAAGGCATTTGGCAAGTTAAGCATAATTTTTAAGAACAACTTCCCCCTATGCTTGAAGAGAACGGTTTTGATCAGTGTATGCTACCTGTTTCAACATATGATAGAGAAACATGGACACCAACCTCAAAATCATGGAAAGATACATGCTCGGTATCACAAGACAAGATAGAAAGACCTGCATATATATTAAATAACAAACAAAAATATACAATGCCATCAAAAGAGTAAAAAAATGGAAATGGAAATAGCTTGGTTACATAGTAAGAATAACTGATGACAGGTGAACTAAGGCAGTCATAGAATGGATTCCGCTTGATAAAAAGCATCCACAAAAGAGAGTAGAATAAAATGGAGCGACAACATCAGAAAGCATTGTGGGTCCAACTGGCAAAGGAAATCTCAAGACCACATTGGTTGGAAACATGCACAAGAGGCCTCCATCGTGCAGTGGATAAACATTGGCGATGATGATGATGATGATGATGATGATGATGATGATGATGATGATGATGATGATGGTGATGATGATGATGATGATGCAGGAGGGAACGGGTCACCCGAAAAAGGGCAGCAGGGTGGCTATCCGCAGAAGTGATAAGGGCAGCAAAATAGGTGTTTTAGCCGCCCTGATCGCACCTAGGTAGAACCTACTATATGCTCCGACCTGGGTGCGATCGGATTGGGAGCAGCTTGTCCTCCAGATGCTCTCTAGGCCTCCTCTTCAGCGTTTCATCACCCTTAGCTCCTCGGTATACCAGGGAGCCTGGGTGACTCGATGCCGGGTCAGTTGTCGCAAAGGCACAACCCGATCTAAGGCCCCCACGGCCCCCCTATACCAGGAGGCTGTGATGTCCTTGACCGAGTTGTGGGACAGGCTCTCCGGAAAAGACCCAAGCTCCATTCGGAATCTATCTGGGTCCATCAGGCACCTGGGGCAGAACCAAACTGTTTGTTCTGCCTCCCCGCGGCAGGGCGTGGTGGAGAGGAAATCAAGCTTAAGGAGATGATGATCTGACCATGACTGGGGCTTGATGACTAATTCCCCTAATTTCAGATCATCTAATCACTGTCCAGAGGCAAAACTAATTAGGTCAGGTCCATGGCTGTCATGGAGGCCATGAACTCCCGAACCACTTCCGAGGCCTCCCCCACAGATGACAGGTTGAAGTCAAGTACGTGATCAGCATGCCCATCTGCCTACCAGGCCCCCATTTCACCAGAAGTGACTCACATCTGGCTACCTGAGGGACAGTGGTCTCCCTTGACTTCAACTTCTGTTTGATTATAATTGCCACGCCTCCGCCTCTTCCCAGAGCCCGTGGCTGATGGAATGCACAGAAGCCTGGTGGGCACATTTCTATGAGGGGCCCCCACCCCCTCTTGGCCCAACCAGGTCTCTGAAATGCCAACCAGGTCTGCGGACTCCTTCTGAACAAGATCATAGATGATGGGGGCCTTATTAACTAAAGACCTGGCATTGCAAGCCATCAGTCTGGAGACCTGTACCGCCCAGAACGCAGGGTGGGCCTTGGGGATCGGCACGTGCTAGCGCTTGAATACAGCGAGGGCATGTGTCCCTCACTTGATTTGGCCCCCCGGCCCCCGCTATATCTACCCCTTTTCCCCACCACTCTTCCCCATCTTCAATGCCCCACCCTCCTGTGATCTGCTCCCCCAATTGACCTCCGGAACCCTTGTATTGTAATCCAGCCTGCCCAAAGACCCTACCCTGCCTCCTGCTATAATTTCCTCCCCCCCTACTTCAGCCCCCCTCCGACCCTTTAAAATTCTAATTAAAAAATTTCTTTTAAAAACCTCAATTTCCCTTTGGCCAGGGCCCTACTCTCCGGGTATCTGTTCCCGTCATCGAGAAAGGTCCTGGGCAGCTTAATGGGCTGACATCGAAAGAGGGGGGCATCTCTCAGCGCTCGAAGCTGCTCCGCGGTATATAAAAGCTTCATATAATAAAATTACAAATTCTAAATATACAAAATATTACAACAGCCTGAGGAGGATCTTGGATCGAGGACCATAATTGGGTTCAAGGCCATCAGATGGTCAAGTTGGGTGGTAGGCAGTCCAATAAGAGTCAAAATTAGCCAAAATTGACCAAAGGTGGCAGGAATGTTCTAAGGCTGAAGGCATAAAAGCTTCCCATACCCCAGATGGCAGCGGGGAGGAAGACTTTCCAACAAAGCACAAGGATAGAGGTCCGGGGGGGACTGCCACCACCCCCACCTCCCCAATTCAGAGTCCTGGCAGTTGGACTTCATGATACAACCAGGTTCCCATCCTCTCACCTGGGGGCCTGGCCAGTCTAAACAAGCCCCCCCATCACCAATTCCCATCATCGGGAGGCCTTGAGGGCCTGTGTGCAGCCAGCTGTATGTTTCCCAATACTTTCAGTCCAGGGAGAAGAAGATGAAAAAAGGGACAGATGAATAATATGTCATTTATTGCTTTTTTGTTTGCTTTTATTATTTAAAAAAGCAAAAATTGTTGTATATAAGAACACGCTTCTACTGTCTTTGCTATATCGGCTTAAAAGTTGACTATGTTCAATACACTGCGACTACATTAACTAAGAAATGTGACACAAAACAGGACCAACAATGAATGGTGCTCAATAAGAGTGAATTGAATGCAAACGTAAGTAGAATGAAAGAATTCTGTTCAGCTGCTTTGTGGCATATAAAGAGTAAATGAAAAATGAATCAGAAGCCTAATATAAGAAGGAGTGGATCAAGAGAAGAAGAATAACACAAATGTCATAATGAGCGGTTTTTGAATCCTTCAGAAGAAACTATAAGTTTGATCCAATGAGTTCAAGTTTCTGCCTTAGTCAGAAAAGCCAGTTGGGTGACCTTAGACCAATCACTATCTCTCACCTCAACTCAACTCAGAGGATTGTTGCTGTGAGGAAAATAAGAGGAGGAAAGTGTGTTGAATATGCTGAATATGATCAAAAGACTTTCTGAATCAGCATAACTATTGAAGTGTAGAAGAAAGAATCATTTTCAAAGATAGTGTCAGGAACAATTCATACATGGTCATAAGCAAATAATTCCATAGCAGATCAGTCTGGTACAAAACAAGAATTTCAACAATAGTTGAAAAGTGTTTCCTATTGAAATTTGAAATCTAGACAATTACTAGAAAATCAGGGAATGCAGTTGACATGGTGGCCGTATCTACAATTGAAAACTAGACATGGTAAAGATTTAAAAACAGAAGAATTTGAAAATGGATTGATAGAATTTGATGAATTACTGTTGACTGATGAAAAATTGATGAAAAAAATATATAATTTTCTGTTAGATAGAAGAATGGAAGATGAACAAGTTAAAGAAGTTATGATAACTTGGGCTAAAAACTTTAGTCATCCTAATGATATTGACAGTTGGCAGAATTTGTGGGAGAGAAATTTAAGGATGACCAAAGCTACAAGATGTTTTATAGATGGCATATGACACCATATAAAATGTCTAAGAAGTGTCAGACAGATGTTGAAAGTGCAAAGACAATAAAGGCACATATTATCATATGTGGTGGACGTGTAGTTATGCAGAAAAATGCTGGGAAAAATGCATAAATGGTTATTAGATACGGCAAAGTTACAGATAAACTTTAAACCAGAATTGTTTTTACTGGGTATTCTGCCAGAGCATTTTAATGAACAGCATACATACTTGATAATACATGACCATCAGCTGCCAGGATTGTCTTTGCACAAATTGGAAAAATGGGAGAAATATACAAGATGAGGAAATAATTAAGAATATTTTGGATTGTGCAGAAATGGATAGATTGACCTTAAAACCGAAAGATAAAGAAGAATCGGTACACTTCAGAACATGGAATAATTTCTATAGATGGTTAGGCAAAAAATGGAAGGAACAGATTTGAGAATGTATTAATAAGGTTAAATTGATATTGGAGAAAATATAGAAATATATTAAGAAGGTTAAATAGATGTTATAGAAAATGTGTAGAAAGATTTTTAAATTTATACCCAGATGCTAGAAGCTGATCTAAAATTGAAGAACAAGGAGGGGGAGGAGGGGGAGGAGGGGAAGGAGGAAGAGGAGGAGGAGGAGGAGGAAGAGGAGGAAGAGGAGGAAGAGGAGGAAGATGAAGATGAAGACGAAGATGAAGACAAAGACGAAGACGAAGACGAAGATGAAAATGAAGAAGAAGACGAAGACGAAGAAGACGAAGAAGAAGACGAAGAAGAAGACGAAGAAGAAGAAGAAGAGAAGCTTTATGTATTTATGTATTGCTATACTGGTTTTTTGTATGTGCATATTTAGATTTATATGGATTTTTCTTTTTTCTTTCTGTCGCTTTCTTTTTCAAAAATAATAAAAAGTTTTTTTTAAAAAATATTACCTATTCAAAAAGAGAATAGATTCAATAATGTGAAAAATAGGTATAGGAATTTAAATCTTCTACACTTCTATAGTATTTGAATCAGCTGTTTGAACTTTTTATAGCTGTTCAAAATAACCTTTCTACATTTACCTTTGTCAGAATGTTTACTTCTGATGTTGTCAAGAGAGGTTTGATACAGTGAATGATATTGGTATAGATTTAGCTATGCTTTATTTTCTTTTTTCCTTATCCCTTCATATTCCTTTGATTATTATATATCTCTTTCTGCACTTTCTGCACATATGCAACAAGCAAAATTATCGGGCGTTTTAAAGAAATGGTTACACTTTTTCTAAGTTATTGGAACACATATAACTGAGAGGTCAGAACTGGGGAAGGGGGGAATGCATATGAGTTTCGAGCAGATTTGTATATTTAGGTAGTGATGGACATGGAACATTTTGAAGTATGACAGGGAGAATCTGGTGTTTAGCACCAGTGGCCTGTTCCAGTCATGTATGCTCATGCCAGGCCATGATCAGCAGTTCTATAGAGGCCTGGACCTGATTTAGCTGCTGTTTTTCAATGGCAAATCAGTCAGTAATGAAGTCCCTCTCCTTACTTCTGATTTTATTAAGGAGGAGGAGGGCAACCAGGCATGCATGACTGAGATTGACTTAGACCAGAAAGGAATTCCTCTTTCTGAAATATGCCTGTCAGGTTTTTGAGTTAGGATTAAGGTTAGGGAGGTGATATGTAGGTAGATCCTAGTGACAATTAATTCACCCATGAAAGATGGAGTTTTTCTGGCACTATTTAAAGAGATGTTGATATTCTTTATTCACAAGAAACCATTTATAGACCCTACTGTTCTGGCAATTTTTGTCTAGTTTCTCACATTCCCTTATTAGGAAAGATAGCTAAGAAGGTGGTTACAGCTTCAGAGAATCCTGATTGTGGTGGATTATCTGGATCAGCAGTTTTATGCTGGTTTACCTCCTTCTTCAAGAACCATTACCAATTGGTCTTGATAATGAGAGACCATAAATATATGGTTCTTGCTATGCATGCTTAAGTGCTATCTATACTCCTTTTGAATATATACAGGAAGCCAATTAATGAGGCCATCTATCACTACTGGATGAGATATCATCACTATGTTGATATCTGGATGAAGTAAATGATACTATGGACACCCTTTCATGCTGCCTGGAGTTTGGGGCTCTGGATGAAGAAAACAGGCTTCAACTGTGCCCTATAAGACAGAGTGTCCATAAGTAGGAAGTTCCTCTGTGTATGGTGGTTTACCATCTTTGGTCTTATATAGGGTTGTACTGACCCAGAGGAACCTTGTGTATCATCTAGAGTCCTCCTGGACTCATGGGGCCTGCTTGAAATGAAGGTGGCAGATGTGGCTATGGAGTGCCTTTGCTCAGCTTTGTGCTGTGTTCTAGTTATACCTTTTCATGAAAGCATTTCTTTAAGTCACTCACTCCCTGGTCCTTGACTACATGGATTAGAGCAATGTAATCTATGTGGGGTTACTGTTGAAGAGTTTCCAGAATCTTTTTTGATGCATAATGCAGTGGTGAAAGCTGTTCTGGTGCACCTTGGGATTCACATGTAACAACTCTGCTACACTAACAGCATTGGTGCAAGTTTGCTTTTGAGATAAATTCAAGGTGTTGGTTATCATCTTTAAAGTCCCTCATGGCATGGGACCAGGTTCATCCCAATCACATTCTCTCATCTCACCCAGTGACAGGAAGTGTGTGCTGTGGATCCTGCTTCTCTCTCTCTCTCTCTCTCTCTCTCTCTCTCTCTCTCTCTCTCTCT
>JANHFO010019768.1:0-12183 GCA_032468095.1 Pareas carinatus | reverse complement strand
CCCAAAAAACCCCAGAACTACATACCTGTACCCGTGAAAATCTACGAAAACAAATATATATATATATATATATATATTAAAAATACTGCTGCCTGCACAATGAGCTTTGTCCTACTTAGGCTTGCTCAGAAGACAAGGCCAAAGGAGCAGATAAACATATCAAGCCATCAAAAGTTGTCAGACTCCAAGTTCAATAAGTTACAATAAATCTTCACTTTACCTATAGCCACCATACACGATGACCTTTTTTTACCTTCTTCGTGGACAGCAATCTAGATTATTCTCCCCTGTCACACAATTACAAACACTGCCACAAACACATCATTTTTCAATAGACTCATGACGTTGGATGGCATCTGGAATTGAATTTTAAATGTACTCTGTGAAGTAGAATATTAGAATGAACTCTGTTGTGAAGAATCATTGCTTCATCATGCTCTTCTTCTTCACGGCATTGTACCCCTTCTTCTAGCCCAGAAATCCTGAGGTTATTGTAGCTGCTCTCTAAGCTAGTGTAGTGCCAACTTTCTAGAATCTGAGCAATCCTAGCATTTTAGGATGAGACAGGAAGTCTCCTACATCCTGGGAGCTTGTGGGAGTTTGTGGTTGCACTAACGAGTGATTCACTGATATGACTAACTTCTATTCTTAGACCAAATTTTATGGTCATTGTGTTTTTCTTTGCCATGACCCCCCCCCCCCAATTTTTATACCAGCAGTCCCCAAACTTTCCGGTTTGGTAAACTGGTGTGGGGAAATGGATGGTTCTGTGTGAGTGGCAGGCACCTGCGTGAGTGTGTGATTTGTGCAAGCACTGGGCAGCGTACATGCTGGTTGCACAAATGGAGCTGTGTGAGCGAGCGTGAGCACACACCAGTCATGAAAATGGAGCCGTTCATGTTTGCATGCTCACATGCCCACCTCTTGCATGGCCCGGTTCTGAACGGGTCATGACCCAGTACTGGATCAATGCCTGGAGGGGTGTTGAGAGACCCCTGTTCTATGCCATCAGTAAATTTCCACCTCTCACTGCAGACATCACCACTTTGAGAGCCGAAGTCCATAATAAATAATAAAAAGCTGAAGTGAATTTCCAGTTCTCCTGGAACGAAAAAGAACAGTCTCAGATCCTTGAGAGGAAACAAATAAACATAGCATATAATCCTTTCCTATGTAGGAAATTGTTTAAAGAAGAGTAGGGTAAAAGTCTGAGAATTGGAGGCAAAGTTCAAAAATCTCCTGGTGCCGCTTCTACAGACCTTCACAGTTATGATCCCTAGAGAGTCAAGCAATATAAGGTTGGCTTTAATAATTTACTTAACTGCCCAAAGACTTAGTGTTTGTTTTTAAGCAATATCATCAGAAGTATTGTCAGAAGAGTTTGAGGGAAGAGACAGAGAAAAAGGAAAGCTGTTCACACCTGTGTTCAGTTTGCTTCAGAATTGTCTTTTGGACAATCGGTAGGGCTGGTGAATCAAACATAGATTGGTGCGTGCCTAAATAATTGGATAGTTCAGCTAAACAGTCACATTACTCTCATCTATTCCCTCAGCAGCTCTATTTATTGTTCCCCTAGAGCAAAGCATACATGTATAATTTCTCCTTCTACTTAATAGTTCAGAATTTAGAACAGAATAGTTAGTAGTCTCCCCCCTTTTTTTGGAAAATACAAAGTGTTCTTTAAAAGGCCATTTCTGCTTGTAAAAATTTATTTTTTTCTTCCCTTTCCTTTCTCTTTGTCTAAAACATTTGGGTCATAATAATTTTGCTTTTAAAAAAGCTTTACATTTCCAACTCTCTTTAAATTCTACTGGGGGTAAAATGTTTCCTTAACACTTCATGAAGTCAGAATTACATTTAATATGTTTAAAAGAACCTGGATTCAGAGGCATTTTTTGCCTAGTTTCATTATCTAGAGCTAAGATTTAGCTAGAGATACAGATGTTTTCTGTGTGTGTGTGTGTGTGTGTTTAAAATATACAACCACATTCCATGATTGTTTCAATTCTGTTGATCTAACATTACAAATGGTAGCCTGGCAACATATTCTGCCAATGCAGAATTCAGTCACCTCCTTAAGATATTCAGCTCTTTCATTAGAGCGATGTAGCAAAATGTTCTGTATTTCATCTAGTGTCCGTGAGACATGTTTTCATGGCAGATAATGCAGAAACAACATCTGCATAATACAATAAACTACAAGAACAATACAATACAACGGGAGAAAGAAGAAAGGAAAGGTAATGGTGAAAAAAACTGGATGGGAATTCTGATGGGAAAAATTTGTCACACACTTTGATGATAAAACCTTCATGTTGACTTGAACTGTAGTTTGGATACAAGGCATCATGAGGTATCCAAAGCAACATTTGGCCTAATACCAGTTTATTTTCAAATTTTGAGACTTTATGACATGGAGAAGGGTCTCGTAACTGTCCTGTCTCGCCCGTTTTTAGCAAGCTGAAATGAACTGGACAGGTAAATGATTATGAATACTTCCTTCCTTGATGGAATTATTCTGTCAAGCTTAGAAGAGGCAATGGCTCCTGTTCCTGGATAATTATTTTCTAGATTCAGAAAATCTTACACCCATTACTACCGAGACATTAACTGTATTGTCAAGGTGACTGAAAAAAAAGAAGTGGTGTCTGTGCAGCTGCAGACTTATTTGAAGGGCAAGGGCTACCTTGCCTCTTATCAGCCTGGATTCAGATGAAGTTATGGAATAGAGGCAGTCACGGTTGCCCTGACAAACGATTTACCGCACAAGAGAAGCTCTGGTGATCCTGTTTGATCTCTAAAGAACTGTGATGTTTTCCATAACTATGTCTTCAGGTTGGAAATTTAGTGCTCTATATTAAATAAATACCATTCCTTCCTGGAGGAACAATCTCAGATAGTATTTGGTGATCATGTTTTCTGTACTCTGGTAGCCAGACTATTTTCCTCTGACAAGAAAGGGAGATACAGTTGCCAGCGTATTGATAATACCCAGTTTTATCACTCAATACTATTTGAAACAGGAGGTGTTTTCACATTCTAAACTGGTATCAAAACACAGTGTCGGAGGAAATGAAGATGGTAAATGTCTTTTCTTTGAAGACATTTTGCTTCTCATCCAAGAAGCTTCTTCAGCTCTGACTGGATGGCGGGAGATGGAAGAATTTATATTCCTTGCAGACAGCTGGTCATTTGAAATTCTTTTAGAGAGTCTTTGAGGTCACTTGGAGGCTTATCTGTGTCCTCAGGGTCATCTGACTGGCGCAAATGGGTGTGGAGTCTTCTTGGAACTGTAGTGAGAACTGTGTTGTAGACAAGAGATAGATAATATCATATACCTCTCCCTTTTCGCATCATGTTTCTCGATATATGTTCATCACTGAATTTTAAAGTCACCTCAATATGTATCTGGCTGAGAAGTAAATATCAAGTAATAGAGAAAAATGTTAACCTAAAGGCTAAAAAATGTCACTGAGAAGAATTAATTAGAACACCCACCTCTGAGGCCTATTTCTCCCAGGGAGTTAAATTGTTACTTTTTTGGCTGATACACTTGTTTTCCGGGTCGGTATATATAAAATTAATTGAAGGGAAGGCACATTTAGTCATGTAAATTTGAAGGAATCTATCACAGATGGTTTCACATTCTGGTGAGAGTAGAACAGTATGTAAAGGAGAAGATTGCAATTGTTTGTTAGGGCCATCTGGAAGCTTGGGATGATGGACTTTAGGCAGTTGGAGAAGTTTACTGCTTCTCTCCATTAGTATCTGAAGCAGGAACATTTATGCAAGCGAAGGAAAGAAATGCAAATTTATCTCATTTATTCAAAATTCAACTTTTTGTGATGTAAAATAGATTTGTTTTTAATTTTTACTAAACTTGTGGGAAGTTTAGTTTTGGAATATATATGATAGCTGAAGAACTGTCATCTGTTCTCTTGAGTTTTTTTAGTTGTTTTTTTTTTACTGAAAGGTTGGATATGAGAAGAGTTAAGCTATTCTCGAAAGCCCCTGAAGAACAGACAAGAAGCAATGGATGAAAACTAATCAAGGAGAGACGCAACCTAGAACTAAGGAGTAATTTCTTGACGGTGAGAACAATTAATCCATGGAATGGCTGTCTCCAGATGTTGTGGGTGTTCCAACACTGGAGATTTTTTAGAAGAGATTGGACAACGATTTGTCTGAAAGGGTATTGGGTCTCCTGCCTAAGCAGGGAGTTGGACTAGAAGACCTCCAAGATCTTTTCCAACTATTCTGTTCTGTTCTGTTCTGTTCTGTTGTATTCTATTCTATTCTATTCTGAAGTAGAAAGAGTAGACCTTCGAGATACACACACACACACACACACACACACACACACAGACTTATTCACACAATAATATAATATAGAATATAATGGTATCATTTGAGATAGAGACCATACTTGCCCTTATCTATGGCATTGTATCAAGGATCCTTTGCTGCCCCCCCGCCTTCGCACTACATTTTATAGCAATTCAACATCCTTGGTCCATTAGGGTGACAAATAAATACAAATGATAAAACGATGCTGAATGCAAAGAGAAAACAGCAGTAGGTTATAAGATCAGGAGAGAACATGGTGACTTGGAAGAAATCAAATTAAAACAAGCAGCATCCTTAATCAGGAAAGGTCAGAGATGGAAAATGAAAAAAGCCGAGCAGTGTCTACTGAAAACTGATTGACATTCACCCCTCATTTCACTCACCAGAATCCAACTGCAGGTCCCTCCTGTAAGAGAAAAATGTATAATGGCCCATTATTTTATAGAAATAACGCCCCCTTAGAATACCTTCTTTCCATTCTTCGTACCTCTCATCAACTTTTAAATTTTCTACAAGTCTTTGCTTTAACCTATTTGTCCCTTGTTCAAAATTAAGCACAGATGCATACATATTTGTTGTATATTGAGGTGGTTGGACAAAGGATGACACGCGGCTGGTGAACAGGAACTGGTTTATTACTACATGCTACTCCAGAATGAGCTAATGGCTCACATTGTCTCCCTTTACATCCAATCACCTAGCCACACCTGGCCTATCCTGTTCCAGTCTTTTTCCACAGTTGTGTGACTTCTAAACCCCACCCATGGCAGCATTTGAATAGGCCAATCCGGAAACTATCTATTTGCACGGTTTGAGGTAGGCGTGTCCACATGTTGTTTACTGATTCATTGTGCACATGCCTTCCATGCCACGATACAACAATATTCATGTTCCTTTCTATTACTTTTGCAATCACAACCACTTCCTTCTCATTTCTTGGTTCTCTTCATTTTAAAACTGTAAGGTATTAAGCTTAATGTTGTTCTGCTTAGTCATTGTCCTAAAGTAGCTGAAGCCTGAGGAGGTCCAGACTGCCTGTCTCCAGGGGTTGCTAGCATGGGAAAATATCTAATTGACTACTGGCTGCCTCCTAGAGGCCATTCTATAGATAAGCCTGTGCATAGCAGTACTGCTGGCTTCGTACGTGTTCCTGCTTGCTGTATGATATGCCTTTGCTTCTTTGCAATAAAACTGCTATTCCATTTACAATCTGTCTCTTCAATGGCTAAAGAACTGCGTATACAACAAAAACCATGAAATTCGCAAGGCAAGAACTCCATTATTTGCTCATTTCATTCTAGACAATGTAATATACAATGAACAAACTTTTTTTAATCAGTAGTTACTCTTGCTGGAAGGAATATAAAAGTAAAATCTTCCATGAATTACTACGTCTATTGATTTCTTGGGAACAATAGAATCATAAAACCATAGGACTGGAAGGGACCTTGGTGGCCTTCTAGCCTAACTCCCTGACCAACCCAGGAGCCCTTCTGTCATCCTGGACAAATGGCTGCCCAATCCTTTGTTGAAAACCTCTAGCAATGGAGCAGCAATGGACCTCCTCCCTGCTACATGAGTGATCGCTGGCCTTCGGACCGTCCGCCATGCCCTGAAGACCTGTTTCAGCAAGCGGGCATCGAATAGCCGTGCCCTGTCCTCCTGTGTTTAATTTTTAAATTCGGCTGGGATATGGTTTTTATTGCTTTCCCGTTTAAATCTAATCAGGCCTATTTAATTGTTTTAATTATGCTCTTAATTTGTCTTTGTATTTGTTTGTTTTAAATTGCCTGTAAGCCGCCCTGAGTCCTTAGGGAGAAGGGCGGGATATAAATAAAATTTATTATTATTATTAGATGCTTTTCAAAATTATGACAATTAAAATCATTCAGCAATATTATGAAGTCAGTTTCTTTCATTCCAACATTGTTTATTATTGTATCACTAAATAAAGTTCAACCATGCAGAAAGTAAATCAATTGGTATACTTTTCTGCTAGTATTGGAATATATTGTACTGAATTAACTCACTGAATTTCTAACTCTGACATTCTTGTGGGCAGTGCAGAAAGGGATAAAAGTATGAAATATAGAACACTAGCAAGCATAAATAAAACAAGCATCCTTTGTTAATAATTGCAGTAAAATTTTATTATTATTAAGCACCAAATGCTAGCATCTTGTGGAAACAATCATAACTACACACACAAAGAGAGAAAGAGAGTGAAAGAGAAAAATATTTAGTTTTTTAGGAATATAGAGAAGTATGCAGGAGCATCCTAGGAAAACTAGGGATATGTGTAATTTAGAACAGGAAATTCAGATTCTAACCAATGCAAGTTTGAGTTGTATGCTCATGGATGTTGTACAGAATTTGTTCTATAGAAACTTTTTGGCTATTAACAAAATAATTATTATATCAAAGCGAGAAAGATTTCTCTCAGGCAGTTGGTTCTTTATTTTCCATTTCTATCAGGCAGTAAATTCTTTTTTTTTCTCTGTCTGTCTGTCTGTCTGTCTCTCTCTCTCTCTCACACACACACGCACACACACGCACACACACACACTTCATCTTTGCTACCTGTAGTTCTTGAGGAAGACTGGTTCAACCTCTTCCTCAATAGCTTGAGGCATTTTGGGGTGTAAAATACAAGATATTACTAAACTGGGAATTTCTTTTTCATTATGATGGTGTACTGTACAAGTGTACGGATGATTATGACTAAATGAAACTCTTTCCTGAAGAGAGATTGATCCTCCAACTTGAAGACAAGCTTTTTTCTCTTGGCAACCAAAAACAGCTCAATAAGAATTTTATAATGATCATTGCAATGCTTTAATAATATGCAAGACAAGAAAAATACTCACCTATTTCATGCTTTATTATACCAGCTTATTTTTTTTGCTTTTTTAAAATTCCATTTTTACCCAATGTAACCTTTGCAGGGATGGCATTTTTCAATGATACAACTGACACAATCATATGAATTATAGCTATCTTAACTTTTAATCTATTAAATATGTTTCTATAGTAGTTGTTTGCATAATTATTTTACCCACCCAAGGGCTATGATTATAATTATTACAGCTTCTTTAACAAAAAAAGCATTCCCCCCCTAAAAATAGTGTTTATTGGCTTTAACTAGAAACTGGCTGAGTTTTTATTTATATTATATTTTGTTTGAAAGTTTCAGTGTGGCTTAATGGGGAGAGCCAGTTTGGTATAGTAGCGAAGAAGCTAGCCTAGAAATGGAGAGACTGTGAGTTCTAAGTCTCATTTAGGCATGAAAGTCATTATGAAAGCCAGTCACCTTCTCTCAGTCTAAATCACCTCGTGAGGTTGTTATGGGGAAAATAGGAGACAGAAGTATTAAGTATGTTTGTCAACTTGAGTTAACCAAAATATATTCCAATAAAATAAAAAATAAAAAAATCTAATCATTATCACTATTCATCTTCATTTTTTCCCCTTACAACTTTGCTTAACCTTTACAAGAGATAGCTGACTTGGGATGTGACTGAACTGTTAATTTCCTAAATGATTGTCAATAGTCAATGGCTCTATCTTCCCATATTATAAGGAGACACATTCCTATCAAAAATCAGAACAAACTCTCAATAGCAGTTTTAATTGCTTCTGTATTAATCTTCTTACTGTGTGTAAGCTGCCCGGAGTTGCCTTATTAGTGAGAGGGGCAGCTTGTAAATTAAGAAATAAATAAATAAATAGACTATTTTTACAAAATATGGTTAAGTAAAAGAAAAATCCTACAGTGATCTCACTATTTCCAATGCTGAGGAAAACTGAATGAGCCAGAAAAGAGAAGAAAAGAAAAGAAAAGAAAAGAAAAGAAAAGAAAAGAAAAGAAAAGAAAAGAAAAGAAAAGAAAAGAAATTGGGTTTTCAGCCCGGCCTACCTTACAGGGGGCTGTGATTGTGGGAGGAAAGCTGGAGGTCACCTAGCCTGACCCGCCGCTCGAGAGGGGGACCCGATTCCGTTCAGGCCGCCCCTGGGGCGAACCAAATGAGGGATACTCGCAGGTGGATGGACTGAGCTCAGAGTGGCTATATCATGGGGCACCCCCTTCGAGCCCCCCACTGAAGTAGCTGGTAGTGAGGGGGGGGGCTAGAGTCTCCTTTGACCCACCAAGTTTGTGGCTTAGCCAGAGATGCGGAAGCTGGCTTGTTGCCGCGTTTCCCAACGTCTCCGTGCCACGCGAGTGATGGGTGAACTCGTCCTAGACTTGCTGTGAAGTCTTTCTTCAGGGTTTTCAGGTTCGGCCTCCGCCCAACAGAGGGGTCTCAGCCTCCATTCACGGGCCTCCCCAAGAAACAAACCAAAACAAAACCAGAATTAGTTTAGCCAACAAAAGCTGATCCGGGCTGATTGGCACAGGCGCCCTCTGTGGGTTGCAGTGGGAAGCGGCAGCCTGGCGCTGCCTGTTTCGGCGTGGATGAGCCTCACTCACACATGGCATGAAGCAGCTTTCTTTGGCAAAGCTGGACGGGGCCTTTTAAGACGGAGATAAGAAACCCACGTTCCAGTTTTCCACCAAGCAATCTTTTCAATTTGGGGAGCCTAAAATAAACCCCTTCCACCATCTGGCAAGTTTTCAAACATAGAACTCCTAAATTCCTAATTTAAAGCATTAGGGTTAACTCGTGTTGCTGCTTCAGGGGCTGCTCAACTCCAAAAGGCCACCAGGGGACAGCAGAGAGGGACCTTGGGGAGTCCTAAGACCGTCCAGGAGGACAGAGTATAAAGCACTTGCCCCAGCCTAATCGTTGCCCTGACTCTTCAGAACTAGTCTAGCTTCTAGGGTGGCTGTGAAGATGAAGGGAGGTGAGGATTGCAAAGCTCTGGATTGCTGGAAGAGAGAGAGGAGAAGGAGGAAGGAGGAGGAGGAGAAGAGGAGGAGGAAGAGGAGGAGGGAGAGAAAGGGAGAGGGAGAAGGTGGAGAAGGAAGAGGGGGAATATGAGGAGGACAAGGAGAAGGAGGGGAGGAGGAGCAGGAGAAAGGAGGAGAGGGGAGGAAGAGGAGGAGAAAGAAGAAGACAGAAGAAAAAGGAGGGAAGAGGAGGAGGAAAAAGAAGGAAAAGGAAGAGGAGGAGGAAGAATGCAGAAAAGGCCCCCTTGGCGTAAAACAGCCTTTTTGGGGTGTCCAAAAAAGATTGTACTGTGAAAGAAAAGGGAAAACAAAACGTTTCATCATTTGTCACAACATCCGAAACTCCATCTAGGAATCTTGACTTCGCACACAGACTAGCTCAGGCACTTTCCCCAATAAGCCACCATCTGCTTACGTTTGTCTAAGATGCTGCGCCGTAAACTATGGCTTGCCAGCTCTGTTGGCTGGGATTTGCACAACCTGGGGAAGCAGAACGGGGTTGGGGTAAATCAGAACTGGCTGGGTTTTGTGTCTGTGTGTCTGTTTGTGAAATTTACTGTTGTGAAGTGAAACTGTTAAGTGAAATTTCTCCCATTTTACAACTTTTCGGTTCCCAACGGCCGTGTGAAAAATGGCCCCAAGTCACTGTTTTCAGTGCCGTTGTAACTTTGAACCACCGCTAACTGAGCGGTCGTAAGTCAAGGACTCTCTGTGTTGGATCGGGTGGGAAAGTTGGGGGCGATAAGTCTGCTGAACGTGGCATCTACTTAAAAAAATTTCAACAGAGGTTTAAATGCTGCCCCCGTCTTCCTTGATGGTACACTTTCGCACACAGTCTAAACCCTGGTTTGGTTTAACTATGGCTTGCTTATGGCCTTGAGCTTGCCCCCCGTGTTGGGTGGGAGGGTGCCAGAAAAATCTCAGAAGTGGGGGCAATAGGCAGGAGTTCGGATCCCTGTTGTCACAACTCAACCTGTCGGGTTAATGAAGGATCAGTAGACGGTGCGAATCCAGAATGGAACAGAATACAGAATAACAAGAGTGGGGAGGGACCTTGGAGGTCATCTAGTCCAACCCCCTTCTCAAGCAGGAGACCTTATACCATTCCAGAACAAACGGCGTGTCCAATCCCTCCTTAAAAACCCACAATTTCTGGAGGCGAACCATTCCACTGATGAATTATTCTCAAGGTTTATCGATAAATCTCTGCAGAAAACCACAGCTTCTTCTCTTAGCCTATTCTAGAATTTTGGAGGTTTTCAGAAAAGACTTGGCAACTCATGGCTGCTTTAATTAGTTCCCTGGCACCTTGGAGACAGGCTAGGTGATCTTTGAGGGTTCCCTTCCTCGTTCCAGCTCGACAGTGGGCTGAGTTTGAATCCTTCTTGGTAGATTGGCTAACACACCTGCTTCCCTACCCCCTTGCCCCCCACCCTTACTTTTCTGGGCTGCACTCTGTTCAAATCCTCCCCCTTTCTACTGTTTTCAAACGCCGAAAGTCCTTGAGATGAGGGCCTGTGTCTCAAACACCCCCTTGGATAGATTTGAGGGTGGAAGAAAAATGATAATACCTGTTTACGTTTGCAAAAGGCTTTGGAAGGGGAGGCCCAAATCTCCCCGGGGCAACCCCTTCACCTGCTGGTCAGATAGAACCTCCACTTCCCAAGGCAGTCTATCCCTGAATGTGCAAAGCTGGGAACCGAAGGGCGGATTTCCCCGCTGTTCCCCCCCGCCCTCCCTCAATAATCTACTCTTACTCTGGCTGCGGATTCTTCGGAATCCCCGGCCACCTCCCGAAGTCGGTTTACTTGCGAGTAAACGGATCGCAACCTAGCGCTGTCGTGTTTGACCCCGCCCGCCTTTCTCCTCTCTCCCCACCCCCTCGGGAAGGTTTCCTTTGAAACGGACCCAGTCCTGGCTCGGGATAAACCTCTCCGTGCGGCGCGCCCGGTTTTTACGCACGCCGGACTCGGGAAAAGCGCAAAGGCGCATATGGGCTTTTGCCTGTACATGTTATTAACAAACCCCTTCCAGGAAACCAACAGCCCCAGAAATGGCTTTTTCACAGACATTTCTTGCTCTTGTTAGAGTAAGAAAAATCCCCAGCCAGCCATTCCAAACAAGAACTGGTGAAATATAAATCTAATAATCAGTTTGAAGCGAATTAATTCCCCCCAAAAAAAGACGAGACAGTGTGCCCCCCGCGCGAAAAGTACCCTCTACAATCAAAACAGTAATAAATTAGTAGTAAATTAGCAAAAACTAACAGTGGTGGTAACTTAGCAAGCCTGTACCGACGTCTGGGGCACATTGATATTAAGGTAACGTGTGAAGACGATGAAAACTTGGGGATCTTGATTGGCTGGGACGCTCTTATTCTGCCCCCCCCCGTCAAAACCGATGCATGGGGGGGTGGGGGGAGACGCCAAGGTAAGCGGCATTTAGCCGCGTAAAAACTGGACGAAGCTAGCTTCTCTGTTTCTCCTAGCACGTGTGAATCAAATGCCCGGTCTGTTTCGAAGCGGAAACGCGGGTTTGCGGGCTTCCCGGGTCGCTTCTTGTCGCCGGCTCCCCAAAACTAGCGGTTGATTTTCACCCAAGCGAAACGAAGCCTTCCCGGGTTTCCCTCCCTCTGCCCCCCCCCGGTACGTGTGAACCCCGCAAGTCGGCAGAACCTCGAGACGCAAACGGGTCTTTTGCGGCTTCCACCCCGGAGCGGCTTCCCTTCTCTCGCGCGATAAAGAGGGAAAAGGTGTTTGTTTGTTTATGAAATAAAAATAATAATATTAATTTTCTTCCAGAATCTTGTTAGGTCTTCGCTTCATTCGGGTCCAGCCACCGCCACGGAGGCGGCGTTGCCAAATTCGGGATAAAGAAGAGGGAGGGGGACCGGCACGTTGAGGAAAGGGGGGTGCATTCCAAAGGAAATGGGGGGGGATAGTAGCGTC
>JANHFO010019374.1:0-12211 GCA_032468095.1 Pareas carinatus | reverse complement strand
TCTCACTGCAGTCTGCTTGTGCTTTGCTGCTACTTTCTGGTACAGACCCTTCTGTCCTGCGCACCATCCTTGTACCCTAGGACCTGTTTGTAGCCAACACTGGTTACAAGTCAGGGATGCTCTGACACTGGTCATATTTGCTACTCCATTTCTATATAACAAAGATGTTTTGGGTTTATCAACCAGCTTCCCCACATGTGACAGAAAACATGTGTTAGGGGAAGCAGAGCCTAAATTCAACCCTGACATCTCCAGATAGAATTGGGAAATTTTCTCTCCGATTGAGAATTATAAATAATGACTTAGAAAGCATTCGTGATAAATTAATAGAGTATATGTCACTGCAGCAGGATCATTGTGTATACAATGATGGAAGAATAACGGAAGTTTCTCCATGGGGAAATGGATTGCGAAAATATCAAAATTGTCAGAAATGGCAAAACCGATCTGTTAGGTCAGAGAACAAACAACAAAAACTCGTTTCGGAAGACTAGAAGCTTAAATGGAGATTGTGGTGAAGGAAGATAAAGCGATTTGATGCTTTATGGATCTGAAGACTAAGAAAGATAAGGAATAAGTGAGGAGGTCAAGCTCGCACCGAGCAACTGAATGAATTGAAGAAGCTTCTTGGAGGAGAAGGGAAATGTTTTCAAAGGAAAAATTCAAGGAAGTCCAGTCACCTTTTGGGAAAAAAAACACACCTTTGGACTCTTGCTTGCTCTGTTTTGCAAAAGCAAAAGGGAGATTTAAGAAACTGTCCGAGGTTTTCAAGGGACTTTCAGAGCATTGACTGGGTGAAATACAGCCCCATGCATTATGATTTACTTCACACAACAGGAGACTTCATTTCAACTTGAAAGGGAGAGCCTCTTCTGTCACAACAGAAGTTGCTTGATATAATGGCATAATGCCGAGTTTGCCTTGAGTCATATTAGTTCTGTCTTTGTCACTGCTTTTTTGTACAATAGTTGCTTGGGGAGCTGGGGTTGCCTACAGGATAGGATGAAACAAAGAAAACAATTGTGCGCTTTCCCTCGCTTGCAACTAAAAACAGTCCGTATTTCAGAAACAAACCTAAAATCCACCGAGACCAGCAAGGACAGCGCTGTTGGAGAATGTTTTGATTCCATGGGTCACTAATAGCCAACTCTGCTGCAAACCTTCCTTAAAAATCACAGTTTTTATAGGAATCACAAGCTGACTGTCCTTGAGGAAAGTCAAGCTGCTTGCTTTCAATCATTCTTCCCCCCTCTGCCCCCTGCCTCTAGTCTCCTTTGCAAACATCTCTGCTTTTCTCAAATGGGGCAAGCTTGTCTTTGTCACTGCCCTCCTATCTGTGTTGTTTGCCTTAATGTCTTTGGATAAAGTACAATGCTTTGATTGATTATATATATATAAGTTGTCAGGCAAATGCTGAGGGAGTATGCTGTTATGCTGAGACGCCGCACCAGAAAAGCCCTTGAAAATAGGCTATTGAGGGTTTTCTCCTTCTCCTTCTCCTTCTTTTCCTCCTCCTCCTTTCCCCCCTCCTGCTGGGTACTAATATGTCAGGCATAAACAAGCAGACCCACATGTGTAGAGTTCAAGCTAGCTGCTTTATTGTTATGTGCCTATTCCACAGGAATCTTCCCAGGTAGGTAGATTCACCTGGGAAAGATGAGATAAGACTCAAAGGCATTTGGTGGGAGGAGGGGCAGTTAGACCTTGCCCTCTTGTAACTACGTAAGGAGTCCAGGCTAATTCCCTGTTTGATCTCTCCTTCCAACTGGGATGGTTGCTTTCCAACATAATATATATATAGAAATTAATGAAGATATCTTGATAATAAATTTAATGGGGTTGGCATATTCCAACCCGGAATACATATTAGTGTGCTGCTTCAACTTCCTTTGCTAATTCTACTTCTGCACTTTCACCCCTCAAGTGAAACAAGTAGTTGTATAAGACATGGCCTTTCCCATTATCTCACCCAGACATCAAAACTCACTTCCTCGGGATTTTTTATTTTTAGCTTTCCAACACCCCATAAAAACCTTCATGTTCAGTCGAAATATATCAGCAACCACTTTGAAGTTTCTCAGTTCCTTACTTGGTCCCCTACTACTCTTAGTTTTGGAATCTTCTTTGCCTTTTAGCTATTACATGCTTTTGTTAGCAGGCAGGCATTTTCAAATTTTGTCTTTGTTAACAGTTTTTGATGCGACGGCGAGAAAGGCAGTGGACATATTTCACATAAAGTTTTAAAGAAGCAATAAACTGCTGGTGTTTCTGCCATGGAAATCCTGTTTGGTGCAGAATGTATGGGTTTTATAATGGCGCCTGGCCTAGTGCAGCTCAGGGTCTCTCTAGTGAAGAATATGCCTTAAAGGTACTCTAATTGTGACCCTCAATCAGTGACTGTCAGTCCCTCTCAGTGGGCCTCAGAGACATTAAGGAGGAACCAGAAAGGTCTATGGAGATTCTCAATCATCCAAGTCATGGTCATCCACAGAGAAGAGCAGCGAAGATGATTAGAGAACTGGAAGCTAAAACATATGAAAAATGGTTGCTGGAATTGGCTATGTCTAGTTTAATGAAAAGAAGAAGAGAGAGTAGAGTAGAGTAGAGTAGAGTAGACGGAAGGGATCTTGGAGGTCTTCTAGTCCAACGCCTTGCTCAGGCCATTTTCTTAAACTTCCAGTGTTGGAGCATTCACAATTTCTGGAGGCAAGTTGTTCCACTGATTAAATGTTCTCACTGTCAGGAAATTTCTCCTTAGTTCTAGGTTGCTTCTCTCCTTGATTGGTTTCCATCCATTTCTTCCTGTCCTGCCTTCAGGGGCTTTGTCGAATAGGTTTGCTCCCAATTCTTTGTGGCAAACCCTGAGATGTTGGAAGACTGCTATCTTGTCACCCCTAGTCCTTCTTTTCTTTAAACTAGAGATACCCAATTCCAGCAACCGTTCTTTAGATGTTTTAACCTCCAGTCCCCTAATCATTTTTGTTGCTCTTCTCTGCACTCTTTCTAGAGTCTCAACATCTTTTTTACATCGTGGTGATCAAAACTGGATGCAGTATTCCAAGTGTAGTCTTACCAAGGCCTTATCAAGTGGTATTAACCAGAGTGGATTGGGGTGACATGATTGGTGTTCTCTGAACTTGATTGTTTTCTTGTAGACGTTTCATGACCCAACTTGGTAATATCATCAGTGCTAGAAGAGAGTGGGGTTTGCTCTTGTTTATATACAGTAGCTTGCCCTGCCAGGATTGGCGGGGACATGGTCTTCTCCATACTCGTTCCTTGGGTGGGGTCTTGCTTGATTGTTTATCCAGATCTTAGCCTGGGCTACAAGAAAAGTAGCTTGAGCTAAATAAGATGATAAGGCATATGAACTTTTTTATTTGAGGCAAGAACGCTTAATTATTTCCATTCGAATGATGCCACTTTTCGAATACTTTATTTTCAGGTTGCTACCCTTGCCCAGGGCCAAATATGAACCCCATAGCGCTTGGAAGTCGGTGGCTGGCCTATGCAGAAAACAAGGTAAGGAATCAATTCTAATTTTGTTACTGATTTCAATCCGTCTCTTTCCTTCTTTTTCTCTTTCACACAGACACACAGACACACACACACAAACACTCAGAGAGACAAGGATGTGGTAGAAAAAGAACATGTGTAAGAATGGTTGACTTCCAAATAGTTCTCTTGATGTTTTTATTATGAGGACTGTAGTTTACTTTCATTGCAGTCCATCAGGGCTGTGTAATCTGAAGTCCCGGCGCTTCGGGGGCCTCTGAAAACTTGGATGGAATCCCCCTAATGGGAAGGAAAGACTTCCCAGAAGTAGATTTGAGAAATTCATGAATCACAACTCTACAAAACTATTAATAGCTGCTTGGACTGATAAAGGAGAGAGAGAGAGAGAGAAATATTTGTTCCAGTTGCTTTCCTGCCTCTGTTTGCTTGTACGGGCTCATTTGCTGGCATGGTCTCCTGGTTGGCCCAGGACAGTCTGGTTGGAGGAGAGAATGCAACAATAAATAGGACTTTGCTACACACACACACAAACACACACACACAGAGAATGATTTTGTTAAGATGGCAATTGTAGAAACATGATTCCCCTTGAATGTCTGATCTGGTTAGAATCTAGTACAGGTAGTCCTCGACTTAACACCACAGTTGAGCCCCAAATTTGCATTGCCAAGCAAGACAGTTGTTAACTGAATTTTGCCCCGTTTTACAAGCTTTCTTATCCACAAGGGAATCGCTGCAGTTGTTAAGTTAGTAACACGGTTGAGAAGTGGACCTGGCTTCCTCATTGACTTTGCTTGCCAGGAGTTTGCAAAAGGAGGGATCACATGACCCCGGGATAGTTTCCCTCCGCTCATCCTCCATCCTGCTTTTACAAATACTGAGAGGGCACCTCATTTGATGACAATCTGGATAATATCCAAAAAGGACATTTTAAAAATAATGAGTATCCCAAGACTTGAGAATTTTGTCAGCCTATATACATGTCGTCCTCGACTTACGGGCACAATTGGGACCTGAATTTCTCCTGCTGAGCAAGGCGATAGTTAAGGGAGTCACACCCAACTTTGCAGCCTTTTTGCCATGGATGTTAAACACAGAACTGTGGTCACTAAAGGAATCATACAGTTGTTAAGGAAAATCTGGATTCCCCAATTGGTTTTCCTTGTTGGAAGTCGGCTGGGAAGGTTGCAGAAGGCTGCAGCGGTTGTAAATATGTCCCAGAATTTTAATTATGTGTATGCTGTGATGCTAGTTGTAACTGTGAAGGCTGGTTGAACAGTATTTCCTCGAAAAATTAAGAGAGGATCTTATCTTGATTTTTGCTCCCAAAAAGGCATTAGGACTTATTTTCCAGTTAGGACATATTTTGGGGAAAATACGGTACTTAAATGCGTCCGTCTGACTGACGATCTTAACTGGGGCTTATTCTTGGGGTAGTTCTTCTAATATGGACATCCTGAAAAATCACGCTAGGGCTTAATTTCCCATTAGGTTTTATTTTCAGGGAAACGGAGTAACCTTGAAGGTTCGCTAAACGAATCTGTAAACAGAAGGGTTGGATTGGGTCACATAATGAGGTGAATGGATGGAGAATCCAAGGGCCTTGTGGACCTGACCTAATGCAGATGCTTTCTTCTTCTTCTTCTAGCTGATTCGGTGCCATCAGTCTCGAGGTGGAGCTTGTGGAGACAACATTCAGTCCTACACGGCCACCGTCATCAGTGCAGCCAAAGTGAGTCTATCAAGAGTCATTTCAGCGGCTTACACGGCAATGTATTTTTTATTTAAAAGTATTTTTTTATAACCAACTTTCCTTTTGGGGTTGTATGCAGCTGAAATTATTTAACTTGTATAACTCCTCTTTCCTCAAAAAAGATACGGGCCAGAATAAGAAAACAGCAGGTTTTCTTATTCAAGAATTTATACGATTTTATCAGACAACCAATTAAAGTGACATTAAAAAAACTTCCCCCCCCACACCTGAAAAAATTGTAGGAACTTCACTGAAGCTGTGCTTTTTATAAAACAGGGAATTTCTACCTAATCCAACATTCACTCCCAAAATGGTTATCCAGAAACCCACAAGCACGATAGGAGCCCAGCACCAGCAGAGCCAGCGGTCAGGAATGATCAAGGCTGAAACAACATCTGGAGGACCACCATTTTGACATAAATATAAATGTGAATGGAGAAATATATATATTTTCACAGCGTGAGGACATAGGCCTGTAAAAAAAAAATTAATGTCTCTGAATATGGAAATTCTACGGAAAACATCTGGATTAGATTAAAGAGCAAAAAGTGGCACCTCTGTGGGCATCAGCTATAGGCCACCTACCCAGATAGAAGACGTGAATGATGGCTTTTAAAATCCCAGCCCCAGTACAGGTAGTCCTTGACTTACGATCGCAATTGATCCCAACATTTCTGTTGCTAAGCAAAACAGTTCGTCATTAGGTAAGCTTTGCCCCATTGGATGACCTTTCTTGCCTTGGTTGTTAAGTGGATTGCTGCAGTTGTTAAGTGAAAAGCACAGTCATTAAGGGAATCTGGCTTCCCCACTGACTTTGCTTGTCAGAAGGCTGAAAAAGGGGATCACGTGACCCCACTACATGGCAACTGTCAGCAAGTATGAACCAGCTGCCAAGCGTCTGAATTTTGATTATGTGGCCACGGGGATGCTGAAACGGTCGTAAAGTGTGAAAAATGGTCATAGGTCACTTTTTCAGTGCTGTTATAACTTCGAACAGTCACTTAACGAGGACTACATGTGTTCAAATTAGAACACAGCGAGAAACAGCGAGAACTGGGAAACTGATCTTGAGTCTTGAGAGTTAGCAAGGCTGATACAATATGGTACGAAGCCATTACAGAATCTAGTTGCTCTGCTTTGGAGACAGCAAAGCCTCCTCCCAGAAGGGAGCCAAGAAGGCCGGTCATGGGGCGGATGTGTAGCGTGTAGGGTCCTAGACAATACTGCGGACAAAAGACAATACTGCCCATCTAGGATTCCTGTCCTGATCAGGGGGAGTAGACTCAGAAGCGAATCACTTCCAGCTCTATGATTTTTCCAAAATGGTATAGAGCAATGATGGCGGACCTATGGCACACGTGCCACGAGCCCTCTCTGCTGGCACACGAGCCAAGTCGCCCGAGCATCGCCCCAGAGCTGAGCATGCTCAGAAAGGAGTAGTGGCGCCAGGCAATGACGTCACGGGGCCATGCGCATGCTCAGAAAGAGAATAGCAGCGGCGGACGATGCTACGAGCCACGGCTTATTAGTCACAACTCCTCCAGGCGCTCAGCGTCTAAGAGGTTAGCCATCACTGGTGTAGAGTTTCCTTTCTGAGCAGGGGGTTGGACTATATGACCTCCAAAGTCCCCTCCAACTCTGTTAATTCTATGAGCCTGTGTCTGCACTGGGCAAAATTCTGGAACAGCCTGGTAAATAGCACATCTGTGTGGACTTAGAAAATGGTGCTAGAATCCCCAAGAGTTATCATATATTTATTAAATAATGCATATGACTACACAACTCACAGCAGTGTTTCCTGGCAGCATGACGCCTGGTGACTGCCTGGACAAGTCCCTCCAGTTTTCTCGGCAAGATTTCAGAAGGGGGCGGCCATTGTCTGCCTCCTGTAGCTGAGAGAGGGTGTTATTAGCCCAAGGTAACCCAGGTGGCTTTGTGCCTAAGGCAGGACTAGAACTCCCAGTCTCCCAGTTTCTAGTCTGATCCTTTAACCACTACACCCAACTGGCTCTCACCACTGCCTTGGTAGGCAGCTTTTTCTTCTTTTCAAGGCCATTTCCTCTTTCCTCTACAATCTGGTAGGAAAATGTGATGCATAGATCCATAATTCAGGAACTCCGTCCTGGCGGTGGCCTTCTCTCAGGGGTCCTTCAATGGATGTTGAACCGAGTAAAGGGTTAGATTAGGTGGCAGTCCCTTCCAGCTCATACATTCTAAATTTATATCTGTAAATTCAGTTAAACACAAAAAACATTGTCATTTAACTTCAAAATGCATTCCTTTCTGGGTTTTTGAAGCTGTGCTTATTATAAGTTTCTCACTTTCTGGGAGAAGACATGGTGGTTTTGCAAGAAAGGAATTGAAAATTTGAAGTTTTCAATTGGTGGGCTCGACCAGCTTCTTCAAAACAACCCACAGAAAAAGGCAGAGAATGTGCCATTTCCTTAGAATAAACAAGCAACATTTTGGAAAGAAAAAAATATATGTATCCCATAATGATGACTATGGATGCCAACCAATCTTGTGTTGAATGTGTGGAAAAAATCACCGGTTTTGTATCGGTCAGGACAAATATGGATCTGTGTGTGTATTTGGGGGAGGGCGAGGAGTGGGGAGTATGGAACTGTGTTACACAATTTGTTTAGTCATCTTTACTACAAAATGAAATGCGTACATTTTCTTAATTTCCTGAATGCTAGCATGTGCTCATCTTATTCTTACAATTAAAAATGAAGTCTGCTCATTGCTGGATTTGTATTTCTGTTTAAATAGAGATCACATAAATCTTCATCCAGTGAAATACACCTTGATGGTTGAGTGACTTTTCTGGTGTAGGTATTAAAGGTGCATATTGTATGGTAATTAATTAATATTTAGAGTGTCCCCCTTCATCAAGGCCTATAGCAAACAAATTGAGGGGAGGAGGGACATTTTGGGCACTCTGAAGTGTGCTTTCTGGTGTGCTTTCAAAGTACCAGGTCGCTTTGGCCTAGTGGCTAAGGTGTAATACCTGAAACTGGGATACCATGATTTCTAGTCCTGCCTTAAGCCGGGTGACTGGGTGGCTTTGGGCCATTCACCAGGAGGCGGAGAGTTCTAGTCCTGCCTTGGGCATGAGAACTGGCTGGGTGGCTTTGGATCTCCCAAGGTTCCTTCCAGCACAATGATTCTAATAAACAATGATACTCAGGATTTTCCACAGACACCCCCCGCCCCAAGAATGTACTCCTGACATGCCAGACATACATTTAAACACCCGAGCTTCCTCACCCACAGTAACAAGGATACTTTCCGAGCCCTTTAAGCCCCCCAAAGCGGTACAAGTCGCTTTTTAAAACCATGCACCAAAAGCCGGCATCTGTTTCCCCTTGTTACCTGATAACTCCGTAATGAGTCCTAACAGCCGACGTGAGAGCGGGGCCATTAGCGCTAATGGACTGGGGAGGCAACTGATACGGCATGGGAAAGGTTAAAAGATTGCCAAAGTAAAATTCGCAAAGACGCTTTACTGCAGAAGGGAACCGGTGGGGCCGCAGGGGTCTCAGGGTGATATTTATGGACTAATGGACTGGGACACATCGGAGTCCGCTTTTCTGATTTCTTTTTTTGGCTTCCTGTTCTGTTGCGGGGCAGCCCAGCCGTGCCGTGGTTATTGCTTAGATAAGCACCGGGCCTTTTATTTTTCTGAAACCTCGGCAGTTGTTCGCCTCTGCTGTGGGCAGGTTGGCTTACCTTGCACACGTTCCGAGTGGGCATCTCAGAAGGACCACAAAACCACGACATCTGGACAGACGTTTAGTGGCCGGAGTTGAAGAGGGAGCTTCATTTTCATTTGAAGAGCTCTCTAAAAATTAAGCTAGGAGGGCTGTAACCCATTGAATCGCTCCAGGTTTTAGACAGGAACTGGTTGCACGGGGAAGAAGATCTGTCCAGTCCAGGTAGTCCTCGACTTACCACCGTTCGAAGTTGCAATGGCACCAGAAAAAATAACTTAGGACCGTTTTCACACTTGCAACCATTGCAGCCTCCCCGTGGCTACATGTTTGAAATTCGGGTGCTTGGCAACTGGCTCATATTTATGACGGTTGCAGTGTCCTGGAGTCTTGTCTTAACCACTAGACCAAATAGGTCTTTGTATAGTTCATGTACCCCCCATATTAGCTGAATAGGGAGGAAGTGAGTTCTGTGTTTATTTTTACTAAATTAATTAAAAGAATTAATAAAAAAAGTAATAAGTAATGACATGCTATGATGGATGCCATTATAGGTAGTCCTCAGTTTATAACCATTCATTTAATGACTGTTTGAAGTTACAAGGGCACTGAAAAGTGACCTACAAAGGACCGTTGCAACAGCCTGTGATCATGTGATCAAAATTCAGACGCTCGGCAACTGCGCACATTTGTGACGGTCGTGGTATCCTGGGGTGTCCTGGGGTCCCCTTTTGCGACCTTCTGACCAGGAAGGCCAAAGGGGATGCCGGGTTCACTTAGCCACCACGTTGCTAACTTAACAACTGCAATGATTCGCTTAACAGCGCTGGCAAGAAAGATCGTAAAATGAGTCAAAACACACTTAACAAACTGCCTTGCTTTTAGCAAAGGAAATGTTGGTCGTGCGTTGAGGACTCCCTGTATAGATTTGCAGTTGAGGACGTCAGCAGGAATTCACGAGAATCTTTTATTGGGTGTCGGGGTGGGGGGTCTGCATTAATTATCCGAGTGAGTTCAGGTGATCTTTAGAGACCTCCGTGGACTCCGTTTACAGACCTGATTCACACTTTCTGTTTACCGTTTAACTGTGATTTTATATAAAGAAGAGCTGCTAAGTAGCCCTCGGTCAGGGCGGTAACCACAATCCGAACACTCCCGCCTGAACGACTGCACTTTAGGCAAATCTATATTTGCTCAATCTTTAGTACCTTCTGATCTGCCGTCTTGGCAGCTTATGGCCAAATGTGGTTAAGAAATGGCAGCTCCTAACTGCTTGCTGGAATTGGTCCTAATTGTGCCGCGTTCAAATCTGAGGCCCGATTTAAAGGTTTACCAGTAAGTTGATCCAGGACAGTTTCATTGATTAAAGCCGAGAGGAAACCTGCACTTGTGAGGGACTCCATCAGAGAAGCATTTGCTTCTATGTTCCTGCTATGTTGACTTGCATACATGCTGCTCTCATTAAGAATGTAAGAGAAGGCATGGGTGGTCCTTGAGTTGCGGCCCCCGTTGAGCCTGGGAATTTCCGCTGTTAAGTGAGACATTTGTTGAGGAAATTTTGCCCCAGTTTACATCCTTTCTTGCCACAGTTGTCACGTAAATCACTGCAGTTGATAAGTTAGTAACCTGGTCGTTAAGTGAATCTGGCTTCTCTCTTGACTTTGCTTGTCAGCAGGTTACAAAAGGGGATCTTGGGACGCAGCAACCGTCATAAATATGAAACAGTTGAATTTTGATCATATGTTCATGGGGGTGCTGCAAAGGTCGTAACTGTGAAAAACGTTCACGTGTCACTTTTTTCAGGGCCGTTGTAACCTTGAACGGTCACTAAATGAACAGTTGTAAGTTGAGATCTACCTGTATTGTAAGAGACACCTCCAGCACACTCTTTTAAAGTCTGAATCCGCCCAAATTTTCTAATAATATTGGTTGCTTCACTTAAATGTTCTGGCTGCCAAGCAACTGTATGTTTGTGGTTGCTATAAATACTATGAAATCAATCCAATAAATGGATAATTTGAATTTCAGATAATAATTCCAAAATGGCATCTATTTGGAAACTCTGACAGTGGAAGCAAGCATATTTAAATGGAATCAATTGCTCTTAGCCCATTTTATTTATATATTTCATTTTCCACAAATTCATGAAGGTCAGGTTGGTTCATATATAACAGGCAGTTGATATATGACGGTACTACAATAGCTGTGATATAACAAGCTTGCATTTCATGTCAAGAGGAATCTGACAGTTGAAGAATTAAGAACATCATTGAAAAGCTATCAGAAGTTTGCAAAGAGTATAAAATATTCCCCTGGGTTAACAGAATCCCAAAACATCAACAATATAATGCATTGATATGCAGATAATGAGTGAGCTAAAATCATTGAAATTAATGGGTAGCCAATGCAGTACAACGGCGATATACAGGTAGTCCTTAAGTTAGCATGACAATTGAGCCCAAAATTTCTGTTGCTAAGTTGTTAAGTGAGTTTTGCCTCATGGATGTTAAGCGAATCACTGAAGTTGTTAGGTTAGTAAATGGCTGTTAAGTGAATTTGGTTTCCCCACTGACTTTGCTTGTCAGAAGATTGCAAAAGGGGAATCATGTGACCCCGGGACACTGAAACCGTCATAAATATGAGCCAGTTGCCAAGCGTCCAAATTTTAATTACATGGCCGTGGGGATGTTGCAACAGTCGTAAGTGTGGGAAAACAGTCATAAGCCACTTGTCCTGATGCCGAAGTAACTTTGGTCACTAAATGAATGGTTGTAAGTCAAGGACTCCTTGTATATGCGTGTGTTCTCTCTCTTCTCCTCCTCCTCCTCCTTGCACAGTTCCCCTGAACTGCATGCTGTGTGTAGATCACGAACAGAATATTTGGAAAACATTGAGCGGCTAGTTTGCTTCTCTCCTTGACTAGTTTCCATCCGTTGCTTCTTCTCCCACCTTCAGGTGTTTTGGAGAATAGCTAGACCCCTCTCATCTTTGGGGCAACCCCATAAATATTGAAACACTGCTAGCATGTCCCCCCTAGTCCTTCTTTTCATTAAACGAGACTTATCCAATTCTAGCAGCTGTTCTCATATCGTGTAGTCAAAAACTGGATGCAGTATTCCAAGTGTGGTCTTACCAAGGCATTATAAAGTGGCATTAACCTGTAGGAAAAGACATACAGGTACTCCTTGAAATACAACTATAGGGGTGTTTAAAAGGTTCACTACCACTG
>JANHFO010019285.1:0-12215 GCA_032468095.1 Pareas carinatus | reverse complement strand
AATTGAAAATTCTACATATTGTAAGCTATAATTTTGTTTATTGTTGACCAATAAAAACTTTTTCTATTAAAAAAATATATATATATAAATTACAGATTTACATAAAGACGGGAAAAAAGTTAACTATTAGAAGCAAATAAATAGAAAATACAATACAACTTATTGGAGAATGCAACAACTACATAAAGAGGAAGAGGAAAATAGGAAGGAGGCAGTGATGAATTGTGATAGACAAAATCAACGGATGTTGGATATAAAGACTATGAAAATAAGACATTCAAAAAGATAAAATGCAGGACGAGAAATAAAGCGTTTAGCAACAAAAGACTGGGGGGGAAAGGTGAGAAATTGAGAAGCACAGTTCTGTTTTTTGCTTTGGAAGTAAGAAAGAGAGGACTACTGATGAAGATTTTTTGTTTCTTTCTAGGATTCTGTTGCTTTTGAGGAAGATTCTGGCCAGAAGACCTTGTATAGGGAAGTCATGCTGGATGTTTCTCGGAATATGGCCGCTCTGGGTAAAAACCCTCTTTGCTCTGGGTTTCATTCATTGGTAAAGGGTATTTTAAGTGGGAGATAAAGAGAAAACATCCCTGCACTCAATTGCTTAAGGTGATGAGAACTCTATCTAACCGACACATCATCACCTTTAAAATTTTTCTTAATTTCAAGAAAATCAGAATCAGAATGTTTTTTACCCACACAAAGAGCTCCATACACTTTTCTTTGATTGCCTTTAACCCTGAGGGCTTCCTGGATCACAAACCAGCTGAGGCACCATGGGCAGTTTTGTCTTAGTTTGTCATCACAACCAGTCTTCTAGACCACAAACTAAGGCCTTGGCAGAAATGCTCACCATAGCTTGCAGCCAGCTGGTAAGCGCTTTGGAAGCACTTCGGGTAGCCGGCGCCTCCCAGCTAGCTGCAACTGCACGAATTTGAAGCGCTGCAGTTTTCAGTCCACCTGATTTCTCTGCACCTCGCTCAATCAGGTAAGGAGCCGCTGTGGGGAGGGAATTATGTGGGAGTGAGCGATCTACCGTGTTTCCCCAAAAGTAAGGCATTCCCTGAAAATATTTTCAGGGAGGTCTTATTTTCGGAGGATGCCTTATTTTCGGGGAAACACGGTAGTAACCTTATCTATCATAAGATGACAGACACAGGGAGTTACCATAGGAATGTATGTGATTATGAGCAAGACAAGGCACCACTGTCTGACTCATCTATATTTTCTTCACATGTTTGCAGATATCAGGAACAGCAACTCTTGGGAAGGTTGACAACACAGGACCTTACTTGTCAACATATAAATATGTGTAATGTGTAAAAGCTTCACTGAGTATAGTTCACTTATTTGTCATAAAAGGTTGCACAGAGGAGAAATATATGTCTGGAATGACTTTACTTTGAAACAATCAAGTTACTCATCAAAAGATCCAGACATGGCAAAACGCTTATTATTGCACGCAATTTATTAAATTTGTATGCTGCCTATCTCAATGATAAGATGAGTCTGATCGAAGTGGAATCTTATTTACCATCTGTACCACAGAAATCTTTTAAGTGCTCAGCTGTGGAAAGAATTGAAGGTGGATCTATGACCTTACTTGTCATAGGATGACCCATATAGGTAAGTTGCCATTGAAGTGTAGGAGAGAATTGGCTAATCAGTAAAGTGCATCATTGTCTTATTCATCGTGCACTTTCTGCACATACTATATTCCCAGGTAAGGGGAACATATCTCTGAAAGATAAATGGAGATATATAATTTTTTTTAGGCATCATCATGCAAAAGGCAGGTATTTTCATTCAACATGCTAAAAGGCAGATTCATGTGATTGTTTAGGAGCTACTTTTGATAAGATATGCCTAAGACTGCAATGTAAAAACAGATTTGTACATTGTAAAGCATGTTTGTAACCTCAAGTTGCATTGTCCAAACCATATTCCCGATGACTTTACTGTTTTGCTTATATAAATGAATTTTTCCCATGACTTCTCAAAACATTCTGTTTTGGGCAGTCCACAATCAATGAAAAGGAATAGCTACTTAGAACACTGGCTCCCAGGCTTTTGGGCACCAGGAACCAGTTCCATGTAAAAATATTTTTCTGCAGAACAGTGGGTGTGTGGCTTTGCATGCCACACTCCCTCCAGTTGGTTTGTTTGCATGGCATGCTGAAGACTGGTGTGGGTCCATGGACCAGGGGCTGGGGACCCCTGACTTAAGATGATTAATGGCTTCTTTGACTTCCTTCTTAATTAACCTAAAAACTATATGAAATAGATAGCAATTTTTTAAAGTTCATAAAGCATTTAAATCTGAAGAGTTAATTCCTAGGATAAATTTCATATAGATGGGAACTATGAAAAGACTAAGTTGTTGGAAATAATGTAATTAGAAAGTTTTACTTGCTAGCAAAGAATCCACAAAGGTGAGAAACCATACAAATACTCTTTCATTCCAAGAATAACCTTATTTATTGCTGAAATACTTTCTGTGCAATCTGTGGTACTTTTAGACTCCCAACTCTTGCTCAAAGCTCAGGCAGCAGATGTGTCTAGGAGGGGTTTTGTACAGCTTCATGTTGTGTGCCAGTTTGCCCATTCCTGGTTCAGCAGGTTCTGCTTAAAGTCTCATGCCTTGGACACCTCCCAGATGAAATACTGTAATGTGCTCTATATGGGACTGCCTTTGAAGAGTATCTGTAAGCTTCAACTGATACGAAAGGCATGGATATAGCAGTTATGTGGACTAGAATGGCATTTGTTACACCTCAGTAAGCCTCTGTTGCTGATGGCCCCATGCAGGAAAAGAAAACCCAAAGCAAAATTATAGTAAAACGTGGAACATAGGAATTTTCAACATAGAAAAGCTCAATGCTGTAAAATATGGAATGGCTAAATACTGACATAGTTTGCACCAGTGAATTGAGATGACTGGGGTTGGACTCCTTTGCTCAGACAATTTCACCATTTTATTAGGATGTGATAAACTGGCTTTGCATTCTTAGCCAAGAAGTTATCTTACCTCCCACCCCATATTTACCTTCTCAACTAGGAAGCTGCCAAATGCTGCTCCCTTCCATCTTGGAAGGGTCACCACCGATTGTTAGTTTTAAGGTTGGGCTAGTCTTTTGTCTAAGTGTCCTACAAATGATCCACATTTTTAATGAACAGCTGGAAAACAGGCCTGGTTAGACAAGCAGTTCTACCCTTTGCTTGCCAATTTCAGCTACTGTCTGAGAAGCTCCTTAGTCATACCTTAAGTTAATTGCGGACTGCTTTCATTCCTCCAGAGGCTTAATAAGACTTTCCCTGTTACCTTCCCATGGGATGGACATGTTATTAGGGTTCATGGGGTGGGAGAGAGGGAGGGAATATCAGATTAGCCCCTTAAAGGCAATCTCTATTTGTGCACTTGCCATGGCAATTGTTCCTTAGCACTTCTGCTTCTGGAGGCATTTCAGGAAAGAAAATCTTCAACCTTGGAAGTCTTTGGACTTTATTAATAATAGTTTTAATTTTTAATTTTATTAATATTAATAAATTCTTATTAATTCCTTCTTGTTTCCTTTGTGTATTCGCTTTTTGGTATCTGAAACCAGCCATCATGGCCAGCAATACCCACATTTCAGCCGAGCTAGGTGGGCAAACAGCCCAGGGGATCAATTTCTGCTTTTTTTAGATTGTGCAGCCTCTTGAAACCCAATCAACTCTTGAAAGATTCAAACAACCAGGAATAACCAAGGAAAAAAGACAAAAATGTCAGAAGGATCAACACGGGAGAAACATAAATGCACAGAGTGTGGAAAGACTTCAGTGCAAACTAATCTGACTCACCATCAGAATCCTTACAAAGGAGAATTGATATGCCTTAACTACAGGAAGAACTTTACTCAGACAGGACAACTTAATTCTCATAAAAGAATCCACACTGGGCAGCAACCATATAAATGTATGGAGTAGGAGAAATGACTTACTTAGGACATCTTACGGGCCATGAAAGCATCCACATGAATGAGGAACCGTATAAACGTAGAGTATGGAAAGAGCTTTGTTAAGGACAACTTGATTATCATGAGGATCCACACAGGTGTGACCATATAAATACATGAAGTATGGAAAGACCTTTGATGATTACAACACTTTTACTTTTTACAAAGAGATCCATATAGGAAAAAGCCATATAAATCCATGCAATAAGCTCAATTCAAAACACGTTCTGGTTCCAGAAGTTGTGAGCATTCCAACACTAGATATTTTTAAGAAGAGATTGAACAATCATTTGTCTGAAATGGTACACAGATTTCTGCCTGAGTAGGGGGGTTGGACTAGCCCTCAAAGGTCCCTTTCAACTCTTATTCTGTTAAGTTATTCATCCTTAAAGGATTCAAACATAGGGCAAAGCTTGTGTGGAACAGGCGAAGATCTTTGCTTTGGACTGTAATCTTTACCATACAAGCATTAATTACACCATGATGTGGTTAATGAGAAGCTGGTAACTTTAGAAAGTAAATATTTAGGTCTTAGATTAGAAAGCAAGTCTGAAATTGAGAGATGAAAAGATGTACACTTAACTTTGATGAAAAAAGATCAGATAAATCCCCCCTGCCTTATAAAAGAACTCAAATGAGGGATCCGCTAGAACAGGGATCCCCAACCTGTGGGCTATGGTCCACTTGGGTCGTGGCCAATTCACAACTGAGCTGTGTGAGTGGTGGACTGGCATGCTTGCACAGCCCACTTGCATGTGGGCATTCAGCCTCATGCAAGCACTGGGCACGTGCACACACATACCTGCCCCTCACACACAATCATCCTTTCCACCTACTTCTTGCACTAGACTACCAATTTGGAAAGATTGGGGAATGCTGCACTAGAACAAAATGTGAAAGATCCTGGATAGACAGACCCACCTTGGTTGTCATAACACAAGGTTAGATTAAAATCGGTTTGGCTGACTGGGAACAACTTAACAGGGACAAAATGAAGTTGAAAGATGTGTCAGATTATATTTTGCTCTGGTTTCTTTTACTCCAGTGTAGGTTTCAGTTATTTTGTAGCCTAACTACTCTTATTTCCTTAACTACAGGGTATAATAGTAATAATTGCTTTGCTCACTATATTATTTCAACAACCCATTTTTTCATTGCCTTCGGATCCATGAATCCCTCTCAGTTTGCTGTCTTAAAAGTGGGCTTGACTGAGAAACTGAAAAAACTTATCTGGAAGTAATGGCTAATTTCCATGTTGCTGAGAAAAACTGCTATTTGAGCTAGTATATTGTATAGATGATTGACTGATAGATAAATGATTGATTAATTGAGTGCCATCAAGTCAGTGTGAACTCTTAGTATCTAGATATCTACCTCGATCTTCAGGGCTTCCCATCACTTCAGTAACTGAATCCATTCCCCTTGCACTGGTCATTCACTTCTCTTTCCTTCTGCCTTTATTTCCGAGCATAAGAGCCTTCTCTAGTGAACTGTCCAGTATCACCTCTATTAGTACAAATTTAAATGATGCACCAATTTGGTGGGATTCTCTAACTGCACTCATTGAGATCTATGTGACTTCCATCCACATGCAGATTTGCTAGAAGTAAAAGATATCACACAGAAACTTTTATTTTGTTAAATAAACAGGAATTTAAGCTACTGCAACCAATATTAAATAGTGTGATAAAAGAGAAGGTGGTACAAAAAAGTCTTATCTGCTAAATTTAAACAAAGGGGAAATGGGTATTGGTATGTTAAAACTAAACAAGACAGTTGCTTGAAACAGGGTTGTGCCCTTTCATCATGGAGTTTCCAGGGCCCAGGCTGATACTTAACACCACATGAATTGTGCCCAGATGAGAAAGACAACCCCCACTTCCAAATGGCTGCAATTCAGCAACCCCTAACTGGCCAAAAAGTGTTAAACAGACCATTTTCTGGGTCACCTTTCCGTAGGAGTGCTATTTTCTACCTCACCAGTCAATCATGCATTTGGCATCTACAAAAGCAGTGGATCCTGTGGCTGAGCATCACTGCAGCTCCGGAAGTTACTCTGCCCGGGTCCTTTCCACCAGTCTGTAGTAGGGGCCTTCCCGGCCCATCAGCTCTGTGTGAGTCCCCTCCTCCACAACCTCTCCTCCTTCCACCACCACAATCTTTTCTGCGTTTTCCACCGTCTGCATCCGGTGAGCAATCACCAGGACCGTCCGGGCTCCACTGTTCTGCACAGATCGTTGAATCTGGAGAAAAAAAGCAATGATCCAGAGGAAATCCTAACTTCCTTAGAACAGGGTTCCCCAATCCCTGGTCTGTGGACCAGCACCAGTCCACAGCATGCCAGCATCTGGGCCGTGTAAGCAAGCCAAGCCCCATTGGCAGGATGTAGGGGGCACACAAAACCATACCTCCTCCAGTCCACAGAAAAATCTTTCTCCATGAAACCAGTTCCTGGTGCCCAAAAGGTTGGGACCCACTGCGCAGAAGTACTAGATAGAAGCTCCCTCCCATTTCAAACAGAAAAGTTTCTCCAGCTCTGCAGTAAGTGGCCCCAAATGTTTTGCAGTCTGGTAACCAATAAAAGACACATACATACACACACACACCTCAGAAATAGACCCAGTACAGGTAATCCTTGACTTGGGACTTCATTTAGTAACTGAAGTTAGAACAGCTCTGAAAAAAGTGATTGATGACTGGTCCTAAAACATCACAGTGTCCCCATGACCATGTGATCAAGATTGGGATTTTGGCAAACCAGCATGTATTTATGATCACTGCAGCATCCTGGGATCCCGTGATCACCACATACGACCTTCCCAAGGGGCTTCCAAGAAGAAAAGTCAATGGGGGAAGGTGGACTTGCTTAACGTGATTTGCTTCATGACTATGGCCAAAAGGTTGTAAAATGGGGCATGGCTTATAATGAACATAGCAATGGAAGTTCTAGTTCCAATTGTGGTTGTATGTTAAGGACTGTGACCACTTGAACAGCAACCTATTGAAATTACTATGGTGCTGAATGAAGGGACTTTTTACCTATAACCAATGTTACTACTGTGATCACGTGATTGCAATTTAGGTCCATGGCAACCTGCTTGCATTTATGACTGATTGCCAAACCCTCCACAATCAGGTGATCACCATTTGCAATCTTCCCCACCGGCTTCCCCAGAAAGTCAATGGTGAAGCCAGCAGGAAAGGTTGCAAGTTATTGGGGGGAACTCTTCATGCACCATTGCTTTGCTTGAATTTTGGCACAAAAGATTTCTGTCCCTGAGTAAAGAGAGGGCTGAAAAATCTTCCTCCACGCTGAAATCAAAATAGGATTTCCAGACTCAGCTGAAAAGCAGGTAATCTGGGACTCCACTAACAAATCACAAGATTGTTTCATCACTGTAACTGGAAGTGCCGGATTTTCAGTCATCAAGCAAATCAGTCACGTGATGTCTCATTTTACAACTATTTTGCTCAACAACTGAGATTCCAGTCCCAATTATTACACCAGATTAAACCCTTCAGCGGCCCTGAACTAGTTCAGCCAAGATCCACCCCCTCGTGGATCCTTTGCACTCACTGCAGCATCACTCTCAGGGTCCAGGGCGCTCGTGGCTTCGTCCAGCACCAAGACCTTCGGGTCACGGATCAGGGCCCGGGCGATGGCCAGCCGTTGCTTCTGCCCGATGGAAAGCTGGCCCCCCTTCTCCCCCACCTCTGCCGGAAGGCAAGAAAGAAAGACAGGAAGAGATCAAGAACAAATTCAAGGCAGACCAAATCTCTTGCCCTAAAGGGGTAGCAGAGCCATCAGCTGAAGAACAAGGCAAACCCTCAAGTCCAACAACACTCTGAAGTGGGAGGGGGAAGCTGCAATTCGGACACCTGGGGCTCTTATTTTCGGGGCAAAAGGTCTGGAGGAGGAAAAAGTCCCTCTGCACTTTTAAAAACTAGGAGAAATTTTAGGAATTGAAGATTTTTGAAACAGCACAACAGTGCAATCAGCTTTGTTTGAATTATCTTTTCTGCATTAAATGTTTTAATAATATTGTTACACTTACCGTGTAACCTGGAGCTTTAAAGCTAGTCCTCAAGTTACAACAGCAAGTGGGACTGGAGTTTCTGTTGCTAAGCGATATGCTCATAAAATGTCACTTGACCGCAGTGTTTAGGGACAGCAATCCATGCTGTCCCAACTGCTGTCATTAACTGAATCCCACTGGTCATTATAGGTGAGGACTTCCCTCACCAGTTCCTGCTTGCTTCTCACAACCAAAGTCTGTGAGGAACACAGCAGGAATTTGCAAATCCTGGGTGTCTTACAAGAAGATTGGCAAGCAGGCATCCCTGCTAGGCGAGGTATATGTGCGTGGGGCTTCAGCAGTGTGAGTGAGGCTGTTAGGGGATGGGAATAGCTGCCAGATGGAGGAGGGAGTGTAGGTGTCCACAGCAGCACATGCTACGCTTTGTGGCTCCCGGGGCGGTGGCTGCCAGGTGAAGGAGGCTTATCTCGGACTTGTAACCTTCCCCATTGATTTTGCTTGTGGGAAGCTGGTGAGGAAAGTTGCAAATGCTGATGATTTGATTGTGGGGCACTGCAACTGTTGTAGATGCAAACTGGTTGCCAAGCACTCAGACTGCGATCGGTGTAGTATAACAGCCAGAACTTCCAGGACTGCTTGTAACCACTGTTCCTTTAGTGCCACCATAATCGAAAACGGTGCACTGAATGAATGAATGAACCATAACTGAGGCGCTACCTGTCTACGTTGCAACAAAGCAAGCAGGATTTCACTCGGAGGAGCCAAGAATCAGGGCCGGTGAGTTTCCTGGGAGGAAAATGGGCCTTTAAGGGATGAATCGAAGGGGGGGATTGATTTTGCCCACCTGCAGCAAAGCCTCCTTCCAGTTCACGGATGAATCCCAAGGCATCAGCTTTTTCCGCTGCTCTGATCATGTCTTCCTCACTGCATCCTTGCAGGCCGTAGGTGATATTGTCGCCAATGGACCCAGAGAACAGAACGGGCTCCTGGCCCACCAGCGCCACCTGCAATAGGATAGGGAGGGCCTATAAGAATCAGGCTGGGCTGAGGGAGACACTCCATTGGTCCTCCTCATCAAGCAGGGTGTGACTGGATGACGCTCAAGGTGCAGCTGTTCCAGACGTGAGATTCACTGCGTCTCCCAACGGTAGACCTTGAGTTGTTCTCTGCTCTTTTTAATTTGGAGTCAAAGTGGCAACACCCAGCCATCCTCACCCGATTTTGAAAAGCTAAAGAAGGTCAGATCTTGTTGGCACCTGGATGAATTCCAGATCTGCAGCTAGACTAGGAAGGTCACTAAAACAAATCACATCACGGGGTAACCTTTACACTGTTGTCAGAGAAATGGTATGGCCACAAGTCATAGATCACAGGAGTTTCTAATCTTTCATCTCAGGGTATGAACCACATTTGCAGAATTTTCTGAATGTAGCACCCTTTTACGTATCAAGGAACGCAGGAAACCAAAAGACTTTCGTTCCATGCATCTTTTGCTTCCTTCTGCACTTGAGCACAGCTGGGCAACTCTGGAGATTCCAAGCCCCAATTTCGTGGCTCACAAAGTTGCCTTAATGGCATTGCCTTCACCATTCCCTGGGGCACCCTTGGATGTCAGCCACACCATTTCTGAAATTCAGAGGCTCTGAACGCCTTTTTTGAGACAGGAAATGTATAAAAAGCACAATGTATGCCATAAAAATTAGAATTTTAAAACGAGCACATACAAAGGAAACTGCAATGCTCTTAAACCCCAGACAATTCCAATCATATCCTCCCTATGTCAATCTATTCCAACCCCCTGCTCAAGCAGGAGAGCATATGCCATTTCAGACAGGTGGCTGTCCAGTCTTTTCTTCAAAACCTCCAGTGATGAAGCACCCACAAATTCTGAAGGCAAGCTGTTCCACTGGTTAATTGCCCTCACTCTTAATAAATTTCTCCTTAATTTCAGGTTGCTTCTCTCCTTGATTAGTTTCCATCCATTGTTTCTTCTCCTGTCTTCTGGTGCTTTGGAAAATAAGCTGACTTCCTCTTCTTTGTGGAAGCCCCGCAAATACTGTCCTGTCACCTCTGGTCCTTCTTTCCTCTAGGCTGGCCATACCCAATTCCTGCATTCTCGTGTCATGTAGTCCTGTCCATTCTGCATCGCCCCCACCTCCCCCAAAACCTCTCCAAGTGAAGCCCTTCAACCACCCAAAGGTACCCAGGCTTCTTCCTGCAGGTGATAAGGACTTCCTCACCTGCTGGTGGAGATACTTGTGCTCATATTTCCCAACTGGTTCTCCATCCAGCAGGACTTCCCCAGACTGGGGCTCGTAGAAGTGCTCCAGGAGGGCAACGCAGCTGCTCTTCCCGCTGCCGTTCGGACCCACCAACGCCGTCACTTCCCCAGGACAAAGCTCAAAGGAGACATTCTACGGCAAAGAGATGCCGATGCATGCGAAAAAAAGCAGGAATACGCAGCGTTAATTAAAGTTTTATTTCGATCCTACAGTCTGTCTTGTACAGTACAGGTAGTCCTCGGCTTGCAACCACAGTTGAGCCTCGCATTTTTGTTGCGGAGATTTAAGCGGGTTTTTGCGCTATTTTACGACCTTTCTTGCCACCGCTGTTACGTGAATCGTGGCAGCCGTAAAGTTTATCACACAGCTGTTAAGCGAATCTGGCTTCCCCATTGATTCTGCTTGTCAGAAGGTCGCGAAAGGGGATCACACGACCCCAGGACACGGCAACCGACATAAATCTGAGTTAATGGCCAAGGGTGATCACATGACCATGGGGAGGCTGGAATGGTTGTGTGAAAAACGTCATAAGTCACTTTTTTTCACTGCTGTTGTAACTTCGAACAGTCACCAAACAAATTGTCGTAAGTTGAGGAGTACCTGTACAGAAACTTGCTTTGTCTTTCTAAAGACCTTTAAAGTCTCAACATTCTTCCTTCCAATGTTCATTATAAAAGTTTCTGATTATGTTTGCAGAACACACAACCCACTTCATTAGGTTACTTAAAGCTTTAGAAACTACATTTGAGTATATATTGCTAAGGTGTCATGTAAAGCAACCCAGGTGCTTTCCAACTTCCCATAAGGTACCTTCAGGACCTGGATCTCAGGGCGGGAGGGATAAGAGAAGGAAACATTTCGGAAGGAAACCCGTCCGGGGAGGGATTTTGGAGATAGCGTCCCTTCTGTGCGGACCGATGGCTCCCGGTCAAGATATTCAAAGACTTTCTCTGCGGCACCCACATTGCTCAGGGCATCCCCATAAGTGTAAATCAGGGTCTGTGGGAGGAAAAGGAAAGGGCAGCACCATTAAGATATGAGAGCATCTGCAAAGGGAGGAATGCAGCTTCGTACTCTGTTTTGAGCATCAGGGTCTACAGCAACACTCAAGAGCCCTGTTTGAAGGAGGAATTTGATTTCCAGGATTCAATTTGGGTTGGTCAACAGGACCAGAGGTTTTGTCTTCCGAGCTTTCAGTGCTGGAGCCCATCTTCTCCCTCTGACCGACCCAGATTAGATCCTGCAACATTATTCTGGGACACGTATCTTCGCCTACAATTTAATTTCCTCCCAAGGATCTCAGTGCCTTTGTCCAGAGCATTATACATAGAATACCTTAAGGATATTAATGATCTCATGAATAAAGGCGAATATACACATCGCAGAATAATGTTGCAGAATCCAATCTGAGTCGGTCAATGGAATGAGACCCAGATTGGATCCTGCAATATTTATTATCTTTGAATGCTAAACTTGCGAGTCTTTGAAAAAAGCCGCCTTAGGGAAACGATCCACCTTAATGATTCGCTTGCATTCGACTTCCCGTTTCCGGCGCTTGTTGAACGGGCGAGGCAGCTGGGCGCTCCGGCTGCTGAAGCCTTTCTTTCCTCTCTCAGAGGCCGGAAATGGCCTGTAGGTCAGCCCGGAGAGCTGATTGAATGAGGGAGTGTAACAGGGGCATCCGTTTGGTGGCAGTCGACATGTTTGCCCCCCATTTTTTACCCTTTTTCGCCACGAGAAGAAAGGGCACTCGGCGCCATTAAGGCAAGAAACGGAGACACCAAAACTAACATCAGAATGGAAGCAAGTTAAGCTACAGGAACCATGCAGCCGGATGAGAAGAAAAACTCACGAAGTATACTCCACAAAATAAAATATTCCAGGCCTGTTTTAAAGAATGA